>JAAXNX010001055.1:0-20460 GCA_036491905.1 Folsomia manolachei
AAAAAAGATTGCATTTATGCTCATAGGCGGAATGGCAAAGTAAGAGTCCGACAGAGTAAAAGGTGTTTTCAAAGTATAGGGCTATTTTTTATATATTCAGTTAGCTTCTTGTTTCAAAGACGCATCACGTCATTTTAAGCTTAAAATCTTTTCTCATCCCTTCTTTTGCCTGTCTGTAGCTGTTTTACGGAGTGTCAGAATAGAGCTGAAACTACAATTCTGCACGCTGACTTAAGCTGTGATACATTAAGAGTTTAACACCCAACACGATAAAGAAAAAGTAGTAGTCAAGCTGTCTGAGTGATGATCTTCATCCTTGCCCACTGTCCATCCCACCAAGTCAAGCCTGCTACGATGAGAGTTATGTCAGTATTTACATATTATTATAGTGCAAGGCATGCATTGCATTGTTAAGATTATTATTCGTTTATTTGGCAAGTGGAATACAAACGGAGATGCGGACTTGAACTATTTTTATAAGTCATAGAAAATGATATCAGTAAAATATTTGGAAATATGCTTTAAGTTTGAAACATCACCTTAAAGCCAAATATTTTGTCAAGTGATGTTTCAACGAAAAGTAACTTCCAACAGTATATTTATTGCCATTCTCCACCGATTGCAAAACTATGCAAAATCTAAATGCGCCTCTAACAAAACATAACGTGCGAAAGTCCACAACAATGAACACCACTTTGGCCAAGCCAACGCCACAATTTACGTTTACGTACTTCTTGTAATGCAGAAAGCCTTGAAAAAGTTTGTAATCGTCACTCCGGGTTCATTGCTCACTTTTTCGCCATTCACTAAGTTAATAGCAATACATGGCTACTGCTTAATGGTTGCTTAGCCTGCGTAGCATTTGCAATGTGCGGCCAACAAGATCAACCAAATAAACGCCAACAAAGGATGATAAAGAAGAGATTCGACTTCTCCAGCCAAGTTTTATTACAATTGGCTTTGATTGCACAATTCACACCAACTTATTTCGCAGTATTCGCAGGTGTGTGTTTTAACTGGGTTTAAACTGAAATTACGTGATTTTCTTGTGTGCATTTTCTAAGAAATTCGCGATAAGAAAATGGCAAATACTTTAGAGCACGTTTACCAAAAGATTATATTTATTATTACTTTACATTACTCATGTTGCTCTTATCTTTAAAAATCAATGGTAACATTAGGGCAGTGGTAGGCAAAACATAAGAATTAGGAATGAGTTATGATCTGTTTCAGTAGTAAATATGTGTACAAACAATGTGCAAACAGTGCAAATTTTGTATTTCATTGCTGGCACGAATTCTACATTAAAACAGCTACCTGCCGGGTATTTTACAGAGAATCGTGTCATATGAGTATGTATATGTATTATTTTTGAGGAAAACGCAAGTATACCAAAAGATATTGGCATTATTACATCTTTGCAAAATTCATCCAAAAACACATATCCCATAAAAATCTCCATTTCTGGTGTCCCAAGTTTATCTCCGATTCAATCCATAATATTTGGAGGTATAGAACTGCAAAGTCTTTTACCTTTGGCGTTATGCAAACCGAGCACAGATAAAAAACAGTTTGAGCTTGATCGTTGAATGTATGAAATTTTTGTGATTGTAATCACGAAGCAAAACCGCTTCAGGCAATCACATTCATTTCACATTACCATCATCCTCAGCATTAGAGCGTATGTATACTTCCATGTCCATCCATTTCCAGGCACATCTAATGACACAACCGACACCAAGCCATTTTAACGAAACATGGTTAAGCAAAGTAGATAGTTTTAAGAAGGTAAAAAAAAGTCTCCATAAACATAAAGCTTAGCTTCGTTGGTCATGAATTTGACTTCCTTAGCCAATTTTGCATGTTGCATTTTTTGCTCACGTGCGGTGTGATGGGTAGACGTTGATTCGGTTCTGTTATTGCATTTGGCGTGGCAAGAACATAAACATTTGGCAAAATTTAATGGCAATTTTGAACGAGTTCGTTAACATACACTAAGTATGTACATAAAGGAAATCCATGCAGAACAAAAATAATGCGATTACGTAGAGTGGGGTGGGATGATGATGATATGATCAAATTTCAGAGCAATAAAGGCAATGTAACACGTCCATAATTAAAAACAATGAGGTATTAAACCCATTGATGAGCAGTTAACCCCAGTCATAAAGTTGAGTTATAAGTATAATGGAAAAAATAAAATTAACAGACGCAATATTATTTTAAACCCAAACGTTATTAATCACAACTTTATACATGCTTTCAACAAGTGGCTAACACAATAAATGGCGGATTTATGTAAAAAAAGAGTTTGTTTTGCGGTCATCTTATTACCGCAATTGTCTCTTCTTCAGTACACTTAGATATTTTTTGTCGCCACAAAATTTTAATACGAGTCTTTATCACTTTTACAGGTATTTAGCCCAAGGATATGACGAGAAAAACTAGGCATTTTCAGATTTGAGGCGAATTGTTGGAGCATGGGGTTTCGAATTATCTGTGCGAATAAGATTTTATTAAGACCAAATACGAAGATAGATATTAACAAAACCCCATCGAAATCGGAACCTTGTTTGTTAAATTGCAAAATTTGAAGAAGTAGAATTAGCAGAAATATAGTGCGGTGCAGATTCATGATACAAATGCCACATATGTACTTATCTAAGCTTTTGCTCCTCGTCTCGAACTTACGCAAACACTGGAATAAATTATTATTTTTATTTTGACAAAATATGCTCATTAAAACGTAAAGCGTCACTCGCAACACGTACCCAATGACTTTGCTTAAAAAAGTGATATAGCATTCCGTTCGTTTTTTAAACAATAAATTTGGGATTTCATATTACTTAACTTTATCCTGTCTTGGAACAATTAATTACACCTACGTGCAAAGTCTATCCTGCAATGAAATCGTGAACATTTTTCCGGTCTGCCCAAAAGCAAGCTGGTAAGAACACAGTTTCATACTACTAGTATATGAATAGCTTGTATAATTTCAGAGGATCCCTTGACATTTTTGTTTTTGCCATTCCCACAGCTTAACAAATAAATAATTTTCTCACAATCATCCAGCAGAGCTGCGTTTTGGAAGTGTCTTCCAATTTGGAAGTTTCAACTCAACTTCCAGACACAAGCATCACTTGTATTGTGACACGTTGACATTTTTTTAAATTGCATTCCCGTACATCAAAATCAGACCCACAGTTTGGATTGATAAGATGGGATATTTCCCTAAAATTTAATACAACATGTCCTCCAAACAAACTTGCACTTCAACTCGAATCTCACTCGTTGACTCAACTCTTTAGCTTGGTAATTAGTGCCGGTTGATTTCATATTTGGCGTGGTGTGTGAGTTGATGGAATTTCAACAAAAATGGCGATTTTATAGCTTGTCCCGCAACAGTTGGTATACTCACACAGATCACAGTCAGTCCCCTCTCAAGATCACGAATACACCGCACCACGCATTCTGCAAAAAAGGCAAATGCCACCATCAAATCAAGTTAATAAAAGTCAAAAGCAGCAGTGGGTATGCAAAACGGCATTGCATTTAATTCCAATGCATGACATGAATCCGTCCTTTTATATCTTTACCTCCATGTTGTAAGTTGGTCTGCCACATTCGTATGTAGATATGCATGAGTATGTCCGTCAAGACCTTTAAAAAATTTGTTTTTTTATCTACTACCCACCAGCCACTAAATCAATCCAAACCTGAGATGACAAGACCAAAAACCAACAAGAAAACAAAACAGTTTTACAACATTCAAAATATTTTTATTTATTAACAAGACTACTTGCTTAGGTTATTGATGTCAGATTGTAAAATGCTGTGAGAGATGAGATAGTTGACACTATCATCGGGCTTGATCTGAAGTGAGAAACATTTTTTAATGTTTTATTCCGTGGATCACGAACGAGGTCAGAACCAGATAGTTTAGACAAAATAATCGAATGGATATTAACCGAAAAAATGGCAATAAGTGTGAGGAAATCATTTGCTGCAAATTATTGGCTGCGTGCTGTTTTCACGGTTTTAAGTTTTTAACGCATTTTCCTATTAATGACAACATGTACATAGAACAATAAATCTGAAAGGAAACAATGATCTCAAACTTATCGTCTGGTGCTTGCTCTGTTTTTTTGTTCGACATTCTTACACCCTGAAATTGTCAATAAATCAGTTCCTAATCACCAAAAATAAAATCAAAGTGCCTGCTAATGACATTCAATTCTTAAATAAATGTGACACCCGAACCTAACTGCTTACCATTTGCTGCATGGCTTTCCCATTATCAGAAGACATAACAGTTATCGGGGTCGGATTCAAGGAAAGGAAGTGCGAGAACGTTTTTTTTCCTAAAACCTAAGCACGTGTACATATAAATACTATAGGTTTTTCTGGTGTTAAATGATTGTTGAGTTGAAAATTACAGTCATGATGAGGCGAAGATGAGATCATCATTATTGAGAGGAAAATAATGCCTTTATTTATTGCAAAGTGTTACTCATAAATGGACAGGGTTCATGTTACCTAATTTATGCAATACTGACTTCGATCGACTACAGATCGGAATCATATTGAAAATATTATTCTTTATTACTACCATTAAATTATGACTCACATTCAGAACCAAGGACTTTGAGCTTTATTTACTACCGTTGTATTAATTACGTTTTATTTCATATAAAAAAATTGTGACTGACTGGACATTTGGCAGGATGTTGGTTACAAGAAGAATCGCATTACGACACGTGGATCAATTATGACTTTCCAGTGGAGCCCATAGGAGATTGGGAAGCAAGTTCAGGATGTCCATCAAGTTCGATACTTTTCGCTTGTAGTGCAGTCTGGAACAATTATGAAATTAAAGCCTGATTTTATAATAATTATTTTTCAGAGAAAGTAGAACCTTAACACATGCGCTGTAAATTTGTAACAGCTCATCACACGGGGTAGCATTTCCCTTGTGCTCTCCTTTAAGGAAACTTCCAGTAAACCACGCATTAAAACAAGTGTCATAAGCTTTCCTTAATTCATTACATGTTGGATCCAAGCTTTCCAAAACCTGATAAAATTATTCGCATGGTCTAAATTGACAATTTTTGTATGTACATGGACAATAAATATCCCTCACCCTCTCTTCGACTGGTTGATTGGCTTCTTTGCTATTTTCACTTGACTCGCTCATCTCTGATTCCCGTTACAAAACAAATTAAAAAATACAGCACGATTGTAGAAATAGCTACCAATCAGCAAACGGCAATAACTGCTTCCGTTGTTTTAAATTTTGAAACCTACATAAACTGCAGAAATCAAACATAAGTACATCATCATGATTTCAAAATATAACTTTTTAAACATTACTATGAACACTAAACCAACTATACTCTTCCGTTTAGGGCATCCGTACATTTCCATAAAATTGAAACCCATCACTCCAGGCATTTCCTATCCGAATGAAGTGGGTTGTCTCAAAAATTAATTTTCCTTTCAAATCCGAAATTCAACTTCAAACGAATTGAGGCTCGCATCATACTGTGATCACAGGAGGGGGTTGAATATGGCTTTTCACTTTGCATGAAACTTGGTTTGACAACTAATATCCAGCAAATTTAAACGGAACACCTTTTCAATTACCTCAAAAACAGGGCTGGCTGACTTGTCTAAAGTTTTAAATGAAAATGTGACGGGATGAGATGGAAAGGTGCATTAACGGAATTTTGGTTCATGATTTTCACTCATGTTTGAATAGCGAAAAACCTCATGTACTGCAAAAACCCTTACCCGTAGGTCATGTCCGTCCATCTCGTGTCGACTTTTATGTCAGACTGTCGACGTCGACCTCAATTTCATTTCGCGAAATAAAAGTTGGAATGCTTTACATCTGCTTTCAATTTAACAGTCTGACTTTGAAGGGTTCTAAATTTTAAATTATTGAAGTGAAAAGTTGCCTTCAAAATTCGGTTGGGATTTAAATATTCTGTGCTCAAAAATGGAAACGGTTAAGAAGGGAAAAAAATATTATGTACAAAATTTCAGTTATTTTTCTAGCAAAATTGAATAGATTCTTAGAAATGTGTGAAAAACTCAAGACCGGCATATTCACATATGGTCAAATCTTACCATCCCAGGAAGTGAGATGCCGAAGAAATAATATATAATAAATGTTCGAAAGCAAAGTATTAAATTGAATGATATGCGAGGTGAGATCAAAGTTTATGACTGGAACCGGCTGGGAGTGACAACTTCTAATTACCTCTACTAAAATTTTTGATGGGTGTGTAAAAAAAAGTATTTAACTTTAGGAAATTTCCTGCATTATCTTGTACTCGAGATTGAGCTCCTGAGTTCAGGCCGTGAGTGTGAAATTAGGCAAATCAATTACTGAACTCGCGATGAAATTATAAATCTATTAATAAGGGCAAGAAAGTTGAAACAATGCGGTTAAAGATGCTAAAAACTGGAATTCCTGTCAGGTGAAATGGTGGAAAGCCAATCTTGCAAAAATCAGAGCAATCTATTTCTAAAATCTGCCACCCAAAATGTCAAGCATCACGCATTTGCAATATAATTTCTCCGCTTAAATTTTGTTGATGGAAAGGAGTAATACCTACTTATTATTTATGCATATTATTGCATAAGCAATTCCTCATCTTTCAAGGAGAAAAAATTATTTATTATGTTGTCATTTAAACTGAAATAACTTGAACTTTCATTCCCTACCGTGCAACAGAATGATGCAAATCTGACACAACCATATTTGCACGTTACTTACCCATCTCCCACAAATCCTAGAAGATGGACAAGATAGGTTAACAGAAATAATGACAGACAGGCATTCCAGATTCCACACCGATAAGCATAATGTACACAACTCAAACCAGACATAGTGATAATTCACGGGATGAATGACGGCAGTTGGAATAATAATCATGCTACCAGGAATCGAAAGTAAGAATAGGTATCGTACGTGTTACACAATGGTCACGAGGGAATAATGGCAAATTCTAACATTTTCCCCATTCTGACAGCTCTTGCCTCTTAGATAAACGATAAGATGAGATGAGTCGCCCTGCTACAATATTGAAGGTTAAAGACTGTAACCTATCATTACTTAAAGATTTTTCAACTTTTCCTCGTGACGTATTTATACATCAAACAACCACACCACGAAAGTTGGCACAACCTAACCTAGCCCAATGTAGATTTAGGTGAGCTACTAAATAGTTTGTTTAAACAAGTGCTTTACGCTTGAATACGTTGCTCAATTTTAAAGTGTTACAGCTACGTAAAGCCAATCATTATATATTGGTTGGATGCACAATAGATACGGATGTGAAAAATGGTGAGGACAAAAAAAATTAGAAAACCAAACCATTTCCAAATTTACCTTCTGATATGCCAGGGCTAAGAATACTTAATAATAAGAAGTTGTAGTACTTGGAATAATAGACTTGTGAAATTTTCATTTTCCTTTATGTAGCTTAATCAGAAGTCATTATGCGGGTAGGCCAATAAGTTAAAAATATTAGAAGTGCAGAGAAAAGTTAGAAATGTTTAGCTACATATGCAATAAATTAATTTCTTTAATGTTCAAATGAGTGCATTAACGTCAGTTATTTTTTAAGAACGGTTCGGTTTGGGTTACCTGCTTTGTGGGATTAGCTGCAGTCGATGCAAAATGAAATCGAGGCCATCATTTAATAATTCAGGAGAATGAGATAGGTTTTCACCAATAATACATCCGACCACCACGGGTTGTTCGATGGAATACAAAATGCAATCAAGAGTCACTCTGTTATTTTAACGAGTCAGCATGCAGGTATGACCCATAACATAACCTACATTTATTCTACAACGACAACAAAGTAGTAAAAAGACAGTGAGGTGCATGTCTCAAGTAAGCAAGGGAATACCGCAATATTGGCGATATTACTAAATTACATATTAAAGAAACCATGCTGTAAATTTTGTTCCATTTAATGAGTTCCAGGGATTCTCATTCTCATTTGGTAGACGGTTTCTTATTTGCAAACTGACAATTTCAAGATTACGAGAGATTTACTTTTATCAAGATTCCAGATGGAAAAATACACATGCACCGTATTAAATAATACAAACTAACAACATCGTATTTAACCCAGATTAAAAAGATGGCAGGTCTCTTCAACAAACATAAATGTCTCTGTAAGGGATTTTCCTGTAGCAGAGTAAAACCAAAAATACATGACCAACCGAGACCAAACAGCGACAACGTCAAGAATAATATTTGTTAAAAACTGCGTTGTAGTAAAGCATGACACAAGATTAGGAGCCGCTTTCTGTACAACTAAACCAACCAAGCATATCATTACCAAATATATCTATGTCAAATTTAAAATCATTCTTTAAATTGCTAAAAATCCCACGCTCATAAAGAACCATGCAATAAAAAGAAATTTATGTAAAGATATCTTGGATTGAAATGATGCAAATTTCATAGTTTTAAAGGATATGATTTATTCGCAAAAATAAAATGCGATGAGTTACTCAAAAGCAAATTCGATGAAGAAATACAGAATTTGATTAAATCCAAGAATACAAATATAAAATTTCACAAAAAATATAACAGATTCATTTGAATCAGTCGTGGTTGGAATCTGTCAAATATGCAAAACAAAAAATGTATAAAACTTTTAAAAGAATTTGTTCTCCAATAAAAAGGTACGAGTCAAAAATTCTTCAAAGCTTTGAAACCATTCGCTAACTCTCATGCGGGCTTAAAATTACGTAAGGATTTTATGTAACCTCACCAAAAAATTTGAACTCCGTTTTCGATTTGGATGAGACAATTAAAGTTAAATTTAGTCACCTTCACCCTCTAATTATAAGAATCCACTTAAAATCCGCCACAAATATGCGAATGATCCGGAAAGTTTTGCAAGAGTGAGTTCGCCAAACTAAAGTTAATCCCATTAAAGAAAATCCCATAAAATTTACAACACTTTCATTTCCACAGGATTACAAATGCTTCAATGAGCGAGGTAATATAATTTGGGACTTTTTGGAATCGTCCCACAACACAGTCCATGCTTTTTACAAGGTGATCTATGTTGTAGAGTCAAATCAAAATTATAAACCGTACTCAACCCAACTATCTTAAGAGACAATGCAATCCCACAAATTAAAAGTTAGTAACGTTTAAAAAAACATCCAACAAATACAGAATGACCTGACTTCTACTGCTAACGAACCAGTTGAAGTTGAAGCAACATCCATCCAAGCAAACTGTCACCGAGATTTAGCAACTAAAGCCAAGTAAATGAGGATTCAATAAGTATTCAACCATTTAAAGTTTAACTCCTTATGCCAGATTGGTAAATGCATTTAAATTCGAGCTATTTAATACAAGTCTTAGTTCGCATTCACTCATGTTTAGCTAACGTACTTAGTTTTTCTCACTTCTCTACACCATCTCTTAAGACGTACGGGTAAATCGTGCATCTCATGCAGAAACTCTTCAGCAAATGGAATTCCATCCAAATCTTGAAGTATAAAAAACTCACACTTTTCCTTTGTGTTGGAAGCATTTATGTAACACGGAGATAGCGGAGTTTTTGCATGATCACGGTACGGGTGGTTACAACAACTCTGCCAAAAAATAATCAAACAATTTCATAGTTTACAAACAACATAAATTCGACTTTAAAGAAGCCTTGGATTGGTTAAACCAACATGAATTGGTGTAGTTGCTTAAGACAGTTTTTAAAACGTTGGACAACAATGGTTTGTGCATTATTTTGAAATACTACCTAAAATATTTTAGATACTAAAATTCCTAAGATACTGACCTCACAATATTTCTTGATGCCACATCAATGCTACTGCTTACCCTCCGTATTTTCGTTCATACTTCTAACATACCTCTATTTTAGCAGGCAACATACACATCCTTTGTGCAGAGTTTGTCATGGAACTTACAACTTTGAACTTTTTAGCCAACCAGAGCCCAGCGAGTATACTACGCAGTAGGTACCGAAACCATCTGAGATGAGAATGGCGTTTAGTTGTAACGTAACTCGAGTCACAACTTAAACTTGCGCCGTAGGAGGATGAGTAGAAATTTTGTGCTTACTATATTTGTTCAAGTCCAACTTAGTCGGCGAGAAGAAGCCACGCACCGCACAAATGGTAGAGACTTTTACTGACACGGGGATATAAAATTTTCCCTATAAGTCACTCACTATAGGAGAAGTTGGGCTATTGAATTTTTGGACTGGTTTGTTTTGTACAACTCCAAGCCGAGTTTGGTTAGGGCTGGATCTTTTTACAAATCCTTTACGCTACATGTGCCCAAGTCTCGGTTTGAATCAGCTTTTTCCTTCATTTTACTTTACTCCGTGTTGGGATACATGACTAAAAAACTTCTTCTTAGTGAGTGGATGGATGAATAAATGAACATGTGTACAACTTAGTTGAGGGAAGATCAACCAAATTCATTTGGGAGGGAGGTGANAAACTTCTTCTTAGTGAGTGGATGGATGAATAAATGAACATGTGTACAACTTAGTTGAGGGAAGATCAACCAAATTCATTTGGGAGGGAGGTGAAGTGTATACTACAACGTTAAAGGGTTTGCGTCCGTATCATGCTACGTCCACTGGATTATATTATGGATACCATTTGTTAACTAACTACTGATATGTTCAACTACCGATATGTTCAACATTGCATCCCACGGATAAATGGTGTTGGATGGAGCTGGGAAAGTGTATGGGGAATGAAGATCTTGTAACTTTTTTACTGTCGTGGACACGATGCAAGCATTACGTGACAATGGAGGAAACTTTAGTATGCAGTTGCAAATATCTGCAAATGGATCCCATCATGACCTGATGCGTTTAAGACACAGTGTCTTAAATAATGGTCTTTTGAAAAATATTTTTTAATTGACAAATAAATCCATTCTGGACAGAATTTGCAGAGATGCAAGAATCTCAAGATTATGCACACTACTATTTCTTTCTCCTCAGTACATGATTGTACTCCTTGACAGATAACATGATTGGATGAACTGGTACATATCCACAAACTATTTTACTAACTAACATTGAACAAGTTTACTTGGTGGGATTCACAGTATATTCCTCACTCCAAGATACATACACATTTAGCTAACTTCAGCATAAGTATGCTTGCATATTATACACGTTTTTTTTCTTAAACAACATCACCAACCTTCACTAAACTCCACTTCCACTTGAACTGCTTTACTTGGTTTGGTTATACAGGCAAAAATTACAAGTTTTAAACACAGGCCAGCATACCATCTCATTGCATTCATTACCATTACCCGTAAATATACATACATCCCAATCACGCAAACTAACATATAACATAACTGACTGTAATAATGTGGTGGTTAAAGTTTGTTGGGATTTTAGGAATGAATTTCTTCCTTTGCTTTTACTAGATGAGATGAGAGTAAAGTCTAAATGATGTGGATGTAGTGTACTTCTCTATCTCTCTCTACTAATCCCAGTGTCGTTTGTAGCGTATGTTGTATGAATGTATTGTATTGTATGCTGTTAAAACCATCACAGTAAAAGCAAGTAAGTCCGATCAGCAGAATGGAATCCAAACCATCAGTTCAGTTCAGTTATTAGTATTGCCAGCGTAAGTTGTCGGAGAGCAAGAGAAGTTTGTGACTTTTTCTGTTCCATCACAATCCAATCGTAGCAAAATCTCTTAAAAGGAAAACAAGACAAGTATAAAAAAGGACGCGCTGGGTTGAGAGAATTTTTGTTAAAAACATTTAAAAATTCCAAAAATCCGTCAAAGTTCAACACTTAATGAATGAACATTGTTACAGAGTTATTCCTAAATGTGAAAGGTTTTAACTTGCTCAACTAACAGGGCTAACTCAGTGGTTTCCCGAGTTCAAAGAAACGGATTAAACCACGGAGATTTGTTAATTACAGTGGTTTCGTGGAATAAAGTGTGCTACCCTTTACAAACTTGGATACCGCACACAAACAAACAAAGTTGCGTATTCCTTAATAAGTTGTAACAGTAACAGCGCTAAATTCACAAAACAAAACAAATCTACGTAGCACATGGGATTTGATTTGACATTTGTTAATGTCTATTAAAACAAGACAATAGAATTCTTTGGGTTAAGGGTTTTTTCAAGGAATGAAACTAATGTTGCAATAAAATGTAGTTGAAATGGTGGGTCCTCCGGGATAATTCCAATCTGGATGGGAGGGAGTTTAACTCAAATTTAACAAAGTGCAAATTATAACCTATTGGCGAATCATTACTTTAATGAATGAAATCCAAATATTTAGTGTGATTGAGAGTCAACTTAATACCGGAAGATTTACTCATTTGTCGTGTTTTGAATGAGCATCTTCTTAATTGCTGTTACTCTCTGTTACAAAGTAAGATTGTGTAAAAGTGAATCTTGTTAATTATTGGTGGGTGGGTAGTCAGGGCTTACTGGCCTATTACACAGTACAACGAATATTGCTGAAAAGCTAGTGGATCATTATTCAAGTAAGTTGTAACATAATCATTTATCGTTCTTGTAATGAATGAAAATTGCGTGCAAATCGATATCTGCAAATCAATCTTGGCATTGAGAGGTCAAGGGTTGTTTTAGAAGATCAATACTAGATACCTGTACATTGAGAAATAGCAATAATTCAAAATATTTATGACGTTGGGCGACAATAAAGAAAGGCTGGAGCCACGGATAAGAAATGACGTCTGTCTGGATTTTTGGACAGAATTTAAACACGCATAATATGATAACTGATCTGGTATCGAGGTTTTGTTTGTTTTTGTGCATTACAATTTGAGATTTAACGGTGGATAAGAAGATCATTCACTGGCAATATAGTATTGGCATTTATGTGATGTGCATGCAGTAAGTTATAGATGAATGCCATTGACAATTGCAAATCTCATTTTGCAAAACAAGATCATTTTCAAGACAAATGGCAAATCTCTCAAACATGAAGATTGAGGTACATCTAAGAAATTGCTAGATACAGAAATTCTTTAAATGACAGATTTCATTTTTCTGGACAAACCAATGGTTTTTCGTTGATCGCATCCTGGCCTCAAATCCATATTTTCTTACTGAATTCCAAACCCTGTAAACTAAATATTACAGTAAAGAGCTGGTGAACTTAACAATCACTCACCTGACACAGGTTCTCCAAAATTATTAGCATATTCATACTAATCCATATCACATTATTTTGGCAGTTGCCACTTTACTTTGCCACAGTAAAATCCATCTGCACAGTAAAAATGTAGCCATCTCTTCACGGTATAGTTCATGTAGCATCTTTTTTACATACCTCCCACAGACAATTTTACACAGACATCCCCTCATGAATTGAATTCATTACCACAAACAACAAGCAAGAGCGGTGAATCTGTATGGTGATGGAACACACAAATACAAATAGAAAATGAATGCGGGATAAAATAAATAAAATACAAAACCAACACTCATCAACACATCACATTCAACATCCATCCATCCACCTTTCAGTGGATGGACGCCAGTGGCAGATGACATGACGTTGGTAGTATATGGTACACATTGGGGATGGTGTGATGATCATGAGTGATTTTCCAGTATTCATGAAGAAAACCATGAAATAAACAAACAAGAATACAATTGGGAAAATAAGTTTAACTGGACAGGGTTTGAAATTATTGTCTTAAGATGTTTTCAATTACGAAGAAGTTTATTGCATCTTGGGCAGGACAATTTTGCAATTATTATACGAAATTATTAGGTGACGTGTCTAAATTTTGTCTGTCCATTTATAATTTTTGTGCGAAAATATTCTTAAAATTGAAGCAGCTTATTAGTTGCTACTTCCTTCTTCTGAATCTTAAAAAAATTTGCTTACGAATCATTCTTTTGGACTGATTTCTTAGAAGAGATTCCGAATGTAAACTTGCAACAGAAATGGTAATTGCATAAAAACTCTTGAGTACTTAAGAAACACAACACCTGTTACGGAATAGTCTAGCCAATATTAATATGAGGAGGTTAAATTTAGTTGGCTCCTGTTAACACGTGTATCTCATCTCAAAGCAGTGATTATGACATTAAACGGTAAATGAGGTGCTTACTAAGGGCTTTTCTAAACAAAGAATTCAAGCCTGCTGTATACGACATACAGATGGATGGGTAGACATATTTGAAATGCTTTTACTGCAATTTTTGCAACGCCAGCGAAATGCGAGCTCTTCTTGTTTCTCAGTGATTAAAGAATTTGAGAAATTGTTCCAAACTTAACGTTACTTTTACTAAGGTATAGAAAGATATGCTGTTGACGAGTTTAAATAAACATGTTATTCTCTTTGTCGTATCTAAATGTATTTCATCCAATGAATTAAAACCTATCCTTCCCATTCTTTTTCAAAACACTGTCACAACTAATACAACGGCAACTAGAAGGTATCCTCAGAAAAACTCGAATTGCCAATGTCAACCAACCATGTCAATCGCATTGGATTTCATTCATATTCATATCAAGGTGGGGAATAATGACATACATTGTGCTAAATACTTGGGATCGGAATCCGCATCAGTAATTGTGGTTTGGGGTAGTCAGTCGTAGAGGTAATTGAATTAATTTAAATGCCAACTTAGTCCATTCCTTCTACCCGTTAGATTTGACGAAATAGTACCTGCTCCACGTGCATGGCTACCTGTAAATAAGGAAATTCCATAAATATAATCTGAGTGATTAACCTTTTCCAAACGATAGAAAATATTTAAGTATAGCCCTTAGAGACGGACTTAAAGTGCTTGAGTAAGTTCCTAAAGGACGCCATCAAGGTGGGGAATAATGACATACTTGTGCTAAATACTTGGGATCGGAATCCGCATCAGTAATTGTGGTTTGGGGTAGTCAGTCGTAGAGGTAATTGAATTAATTTAAATGCCCAAGTTAGACAATTTCTTCTACCCGTTAGATTTGACAGAATAGTACCTGCTCCACGTGCATGGCTACCTGTAAATAAGGAAATTCCATAAATATAATCTGAGTGATTAATTCATTAAAATATTGCTCATCCACAAAGAATTCGCGAACGTCTACATGTCATTCAATTCGACAATGAATTTGCATACCCAAAATGACTGAATAAGGATTTACTTGCACGACTCACTCTGCTAATAAAATCCAATTCAAATGGAATCAGAAGAAGGATGCCGATGGAAAATGATGAGAATGAAATGAAAAAGAATGAGCCAACCCAGCAGGTTCATTTCATTGGTTAAGCCTAAACTAAACTGAAACCGAACCATGCAATCCTACCAAACTTGTCACTCAAATTCAAATGGAATCAGAAGGATGCCGATGGAAAATGATGAGAATGAAATGAAAAAGAATGAGCCAACCCAGCAGGTTCATTTCATTGGTTAAGCCTAAACTAAACTGAAACCGAACCATGCAATCCTACCAAATTTTAACGTAACACTCTTTCTTCTTCTCCTTAATAGAAAATAATCTAAACTAAACAACCGGCGGAATGTTGAGTGACAAGTTTGGTTGGCGAGGAATTATACATCAGCCAAAGGGATGAGTTTTTTTACCTGAGATTTTGATAACAGGTAGCACAAAATATTTCTTGGTTAGAAAAAAGTATAGAAAACCCGACCTTTGTCTATGAACTTATTTGCAAATTGCGAATCGCGTATTTGCGATATAAATATTACACTATAAGCTTACAAAGGAATGTCTAGGTTTAGTTTTATACATTTATCTGATCGAAATTCCATTTGCTTGGCATCACTGCATCAACCGGGCTTATTTACTACTAAAATTGCGAGATTGTTCAAGATTGCCTTAATTTTCATCTCAACAGCAGATGTGAAAAGAAGTTGGTCGGTTGGTATGTATATACTTTATACCAAATCTTGCATAATTATACGGCACCCACCCACAAATTTACACTTTTGTCACCGTTTTTGCTCCAAACAGCATTTTTGTTGGTGGCAAAAGAATGTCATTTAAGTTTTTTTGCTGTTCATTAGCGTCACAAGCCGGAACCGTTAATTGGATTCTTTCCGAGAAATGAAAATGATATTTTTCACGGGGCCAATAGACATGACAATATTTTGTGAGTAATTTATTACCTATTAATCCCAGTACCGGAATTCATCTCAGAAAACATTTGTCTGTTAAAGGAAATTTTATAGAATAACTAGTGGCTTATGATGTTAAAGTTAGTTGGCTTTATGAACCATATTTAATACAAGTTTCTTCAAAGTTGCGCTTGAGTTAAAAGCTTCTTGATTTGGGGAGGAAATCATAATTCTGGTTAATTAAGATGAATGAATGATAAAAGGACGACTGTTGACTTGACTGATATGATTTGTAACCAAAAGAGCAAATTCAGTACGGAGCAGTTCCACCCCGACACTTTTCTCAGTAATCAGTACATTTGTAATGTGGTTAATTATGTAGTCTGCCAGGAGTACCTTTATCTATCCCGGTAACGTCCATTACTCTGAATTGTGCAACTGAGGGTGGGAGACCCTTAATTTTGTTGTTTATGTAGAAAATTTAAGCCTTATTTTATTTTTCGCTTGTATGTACATCTATTGTCTGTTACAGACGGGTTTTAAGGGATTATGCAGTGGATTCTTTGTTAATGAATAGTTTCAGAATTTGTGAAGAAACACTCACCGGAGGCATGCACAAGGTAAATTCCATTCTATGCGATTATGCAATTGGGTTGGTAAGGCATATGTTTGATAGGAAGAATTCTCAATTAAATAATTTCCTTTGCAAAAAGAAGGCTTTCCTTATCATGCATGCAATACGGGTAAAATACCTTTTTTGAAGCTACCTCACATTTCATACAATAAATTAAGGAATCCTACTACCTCAACCTCACTTAATTTGACTTAGATGGTCAAAATAAATTCAAAAGGGATTCCAAGAAATTTGAATTATTATGCTAAAGAGGAAGCAGGATGCAATTTGTAAATTCAATTGCATATAGCCATCGGTATAGGTACATACATTGTGCACATTCATGGAAGAAAGCGTCAGTTCGAAACAATGTATGGTACATTTGACAATAGAGATAGACCTAGATAAAGTTCGTTAGTACAGAATTATGACAGGTAAGTTTGGTGACCCAGCTGCCAATGTTCTCCATGTTTGTAAATTGGGACTCGTACGTAGAAAGTTGAACAAGATGGCCGACCGTGCATTGCATGAATAATAACTTAAATGATAATTTAATGGCGATGGGTCAAATTGCATCCACACAATAGACCTATTTACATTCATGTTTAACTTCCTTACTTGTTTACTCAAGGAGATTTCTTGGTCCAGGATTGATTGCTCGAGTTTGATTGAGTTAGGATATGGCATTTAAATACATTTTAAAGATGTTTGCTATCCAACAGAGAAACCCGATTTTGAAGGATTTGAAATTCAAATTGTTCCGAAATGGCCGAGAATTGATTGAGGGAAATGGAAAACTAAACTGTTCACACATATTTTACTGCCCGTAAAATGAATATCTAAAGTCGTTACATCTATCGTATTACAGGTGAAGTAGAACAATGCGAAATCAGTTAAGGTTTCATTATGATGCAACTTCAAGGGGAACTTTTATTTATCTCTTTCCCTGACCCGGTATTGGACATATTACAGGTTACAAAAATTGCATCTTGTTAAAAAATTATGCGATGAGAAAGTAGAAGCAGAGTTTCAATTCATAAATAAATATATGCTCCTTTATGGGCAAATCCAATCATGGAATTGCGGTATTTTGTTTGTTCAAGAACTTGAAATTGGTTAGAAATTGATTTTACTTTCAAATAATTTAAACTCAAACATTTCTCCGGAATGTATTAGACTGGAGGCTGTTTTCTGTATTTACAATTTCCCCTTGTCCTGCAGCATTTACTAACTAAAACAAAATTGCGTTTAGTAAAAACAGTTTAATTTACAAGATTGCCTAAATAAAAGCTTGATTTGTTCTTTTTAATCTTCATTTATCACGGAAAGCTGATAAGCCTTAATAATCACGATTTCACCGTTATAATCAAAGTTACTTCATAAATGAGCTTAGATTCACCGACTGAAAGCAATCGAGCGAATTATTTATGAACTAATTAATGTCAAAAATATGCTATCCTCTCCTGTAATTATTTGTCACTAAGTCATTCCAAGCATTATTTACGGCACAAAGTATTATCTGTATGTTTTGGAGATTCTAAGCTAAGCCGGTAAAATTCATTGACAACAATGATCACACCACAGAACAAAGATACACACCAGAGATAATACAAAAAAACAACAATTTGCAATTCCAGCAAAGACAAACAAGGCGGCATCAATCCTTCATTTATCAAAAGTTTAGTCTCCTCTCGTAAAAAAAGTGTAATAATGGAGTTGTCATTTTATCTCAGTTTAAAAGAGCTACCCCAAGCGTGCACATTCATTCTTTTTATGCCAGTAGAATCAAAATCTCGTCATCATCCTAACTAAATAGTGAACAAGTAGCAAGTGTTGGTCGTGGTCTCAAGCCCATGTTTGGCTTCCCATCAGAAATCGAATCAAAATATCAAACAGAGAAACGCCCACACTCATTAGATCAACTACCTGACAAAGGCTACCCTCTCATGACATGATTTATGAAGTGAATCCACCGATAGCTTGTTTATTGCTGTTTTTTTAAGTTTCATAGTGGGTTGAAGTTTAGAGTGTTTTCTTCTCGCATGGATGGATGAGGTTTGCTCGTCTTTATCATCTCGAGATAAAAAATGAACATCCCAATTGTAAAAAGGATGTGATTTCGTTACAAAGAAGATTATCTTGAAAAAATTGCGAAATGTTATTTTAGCCCATTTTTATTTTGTGATAAACATTTGCTCGGAAAACCAGCTAGAGTGATGTTGTTTTGAACAGCTTTTTTGGAAACCTCTCTCTTCTGACCATTGATCCGTCACAAACCATCAGTTTCGACATCAACAGCAATAATAAATTGTTGACAGGAGCAAAGTAACTGAATGAAGGAAACGAATTAACTTTTGAACCGAAATAAAGTTATCGTGGGTCAATAAAAATGGACTTGAGTGGGTCAATCTAACACGCGGAATATGTTTTGAAACAAACTGTGTGGAATGAATGTACACAAATCTGGCTCTTATCAGAGTCAGATGATGGGTTATCATTCAGGAATTTGTTCATGTAGGCTGGCTAATATTTTTCGGCTTATTTTTCATTGTATTCTCATACTTCAGATATCTGTATATAACAGATATATCCTCTCCACAGATTTTTATCATGTGTGATGTATGACTCGTGCTGAAATTAGTGCGTACCTAAATTTATGTCATTTGATCTTTATATGAAACCTGATTCCGTGCAAAGTATGTATTGCGTTACAACACGTCGCAAAATAATTTTCCGCATTAAAGGAACGCTGAGCTGTAGAATCTTTTGCACAAGTTTTCCTCATCAGCATAACTGAGTAATGCCTTGTCTTATCTCTTCGGAGAATACAATACAAACAAAACAGGCACTTCTGGAATTTATTTACAGTTAGAGGCTCAAAATTAGAAATCAGCCAGTATTCGTCATAATTCAGACGTATTCACAATAAATAATGCACATCAAAATCTTTTACTGCTTCAGTTTCCTTCAACGTTTTTTTTCATAGAGTATGAGCACTACACCCAAACTATTTATCTTTAAAGTTATAACATAATAACATAAGTAAATCGTTGCCAACCTTTGATCTCTGATACCGATTAGGCAATTCAATTCAATTCATGCTTATTTCCAGTCGTAACATATTATTTAATTTTATGTACATACTTTAAAACCACACGTAACTGAATGATGCCTTGTTTTTTTCATCTAGGTCATTTAAGACAACGGGGAACGGTTTTTTTGGAACTTTGACCTCATTTACAAAATACTTACACGTCCTCTGCAAGTTCGTCATTCGTCCAATTGTCCAACTATTTAAAAGTAAGAAAACAATTTATGACATCATCACCTCAACACCTTTTTTCCTCAATCAATTATCATCTTACCAAAAATCCCAAACTAAACTAAACTGACAATAGGACAAGACTTCTTAAATCTTGAACCAGTTAAAGTGGCGTGGCGTGTTAAACGTGCGCAAATAAAGTGTACATAGTTTACAATCCCAGTACAAGTGAGCTAATTAAAGTCAACCTACAACCTTTACTTGGCTAAATAAATATTAAACATAAAACTATTCCACCGACAGACCATGATAATTCCTCTACCTACACAATCACCAATTTATCCAATATCCAAATCCAACTTGTATAACCATCTTCTCCACCAACACTAAAAAGTTTTGCGGCTTTTGTAATTGTACAACTCCTCCACTCAATTTTCTTAAAAAGCTTCAACCAACCAAAATAATAACCAATCTCCT
>JAAXNX010001056.1:0-20455 GCA_036491905.1 Folsomia manolachei
AATTTCCACAATTTATTTTCAACAATTTCCATTGGAGATTTGAGAATTTTGATAAATTTAAACAATTCTCGTAGCAGCAGCAAAGCAAGGAAGATAAAGAACTTGCCACTGCTAAGCCACTAAACGACTGAAGAAAAAAGTAATTACGTTTCAAAATCGTGGTAAGTTCTCTAATTAGATCATTAAACCACACTACAAGAAGGCAAGAATGTTTCGTCAAAGTAATTATTTTTTGTGGGCTGTCCTTACACTATGTAATTGTTCTTTCCTCCAAACTACTTAGGAGGCAAACAAAGCAGAAAAATTTTGTGTAAAATTAGATGGAAACTGCTGGCATTTTTTAGTGAATGCATTGCTTTCACAAAAACTTGCATAGGGTGTAAGATCTCAACGAAGTAATGGCGAATTAGAAGTTACAAGTAGCAAAAAACAATGCAGGACATGGTTTAAAGTGATCTCGCTTGGTCCCATTTCTTTTTTCACGTTAGAATGAATTGAACTATTTACTTGTTAACTACTAGCAAATGTTTGCCACGTGATTTGCAAAGGGTTAAACTAGTTTTGGGGTTGGAACACAAAATTTTTGTTTATTTACTACTACAAACTACATACTACTTACTACTACAATTTACTACTACTATTTAAAACTACTATTCACTACTACAAATGCAGATTGTTAATGAACACATTTATTAAACAGAAGGTATGAAATTGTAAAGTAATGGTTTTAGTTAAACCAACGGATTATGCGATTAAATAAACTTTTATAGTGTTCCTTTGATTCCATAAAAATTTTAGCAAAACCCTTATCAAACACGTCAACGACTTATAATCTCTAACTGCTTCCTACTCAATAGACAGTAGTCCCAGTTTTTCTCCAAGTGCAAGCCATTCCTTCATTTTTTGTTCAAATTCGTTTTCAATGTCTTTCTTTTTTTCACACAATCTTTCCTATATCTGACACCATTCCTTATATTTGGAAAAGTGGACCCAACCCTGGCATAAAACTCCGTCTCCATCTCTTTAGAAGTTGCCACACTCCGTCTCAACTGGAAGACTGAGCACCCGTCACAACTTCCTCTTTTGAACTTCCTGTCTCTCACTGCAGGAACTGGGATATCCAGGAGCCTTAACGAGGTGCAAGGTCTCATTCCAGGAGAAGTTCTGGAAGAAACGACTCAAACAAAAAAGACACACAAGTTTCCCACCAAAAATCTTCCTCCGCTTCAACCGGACCAACTGTTAGCCTGCGCAGGACCGGAAACTGGAGCTCATAATTAATGCCAGCTCCTTCGCTCGTGAGCAACTTCAGATTCGGAACCCGTTTCTCGGGATGAGGGCAGGCCAGTTGGTTCAATTGCTCACTCTTGCATTTACTCGGAGACCTAAATATTTGAAGAACTTTCAATCTCGGAAAGATTGGGAGTAGGAGAGACTCACGCTTTTGACCCTGAGCAATGTTCTTCACCCCAGCAACGGTGAGGTGTTCCAAGGATGGCGCAAACTTGGCGAGGACTTCACTCCAAGAATTGTCATTTATTCGTACGCACACATCAAATTCTAGTCATGTCAGATCCCACTGGACCCGAAGCACTTTTCTGGGAACATTTCGCAAATACAAAAAGTCCACTTTCTTAAGATGCCCAAAGCAGATACCCACCAGTTCATTGGCGAGGTAGTAATCTACTCCCAGGAGATGAAGGCTAGTCACAGCTTCCACAGCTTGAAATAGAAGTGGACCCAATCTCACCATGAGATAGACCGTCATTATTCTGACATTGTGTGGACTATCTAAAGCACAGTCCAAGATTAGGGTGCGGACGGAGGGGAGTGCTCGCACTTCTGGGAGAGGGCGGATCAGCTCCCAACTGAATAGTGAGTCGTAGGGCGCATCCAGTAGCTCAGGTCCGAGAGAGGGAGTCAGCTGGAGAGAGCTCAGGTTTGGAAGGAGGGACCAGAAAGATAAATAAGAGGTCCAGTCAGGCTCACTGAGGATCCAGGGCATGGACAAAGAAGTCACTTTGGAGAGGGAGTCGTTTGTCTGGAGAATGGTCAGAGCGGACAAGAAACAGTCCGGTTGAGAGCAGGTGGCCAGTTTCAGGTGGGTGTGGCACTCACGAACTGACATGGTGGTGAAGTATTGGGAAAGGTTTGTACAGCAGAAAGAAGGAGCCAGGGAGAGGAGATGCCTCCTGGCGACACTCTCCCAGAGGGAGGAGACTCCCGTGCAGGAGATGAGGTCACGGCGTGGGAGGTAAGAGAAGATTAGGCTCAACAACTGAAAATGTGATTTACTTAAATTCTAATTGTGGTTTCCTAATTCTTGCCAAAGTTCAAGAAATAACAATAATAAATACCTCCGGAATTTCTGTGTTTTGCGTCTTCGTACATTTTTTCTTTTGTGGTAAAGTGGGTACAGGAATTGGTTCCATTTTATTACGAAGTTATCCAAACGCCAGGAAATAAATGTTCAGAATAAATAAATTTACTGTTTTGCTACTTTTAATGCAACGAGTTAACTAAGTTACAAAGCTGGCCTGCATTCACTTTTTTTGCCGCGGAGCAGTCAACCACGTGTGGTGGGTTAAAATTAGAAAGTTTTTGTTTTACATGCCAAGTGAACAATGAGCAGATTGGCTTTTTTTCCTTGAATTTTTTACTACTAATGTAGCATACTTCTGGACACCGTTGCACGGATGTCGTCTTCATTTATCGACAATATTGATGATTAAAATTTACATGGAATAACGCTGATAGTAATCCATTTATTTGTAATTAAGTGTTCACCTTTAAAACAAATTATTGTAATTTTGAAGTTTTGACAAGTTAGGTGACCATGTTGCACTCATTCAATTCCGGGTCTTCTACACAAAAATAATACAGGTTACAGAAAAGCATCTTTAACGCCTTTAAATGGATTTATTTACATTTTACACCTTCCTTCATTCACATTACCAGTATTTCAACATGCTCAACGGCCAGGGCAACCTACTCGGCACGGGCACCAAAATATGTCGCACCTGCTGCACTTAACTACACATTCAACCTAAAGTTATTACGGGCAATATTAGATTATTGTCCAATAATAAAAAGTCTATGCTTACCACTGTCCACATACTAAGAAGGAAAACAACCAGCACCAAAGTAATCGCCACTTTGAAATGCATTGCAATTTCGGAATCTAGATGAAGTGTTAAAAGTTTGATTTGAAATACACAAGTTCCAAGTTAAATTGTGGACAATAACAAAACAAGACTTGTTGCAATTTATTGAGTGGGCACAACGTTGTAAAACAAGGTTGAATTTTATGATAAATTATACTTCATTCTTGACGTAATTACAATGCAAAGTCAATATTTAGAAGGATGCTTGCCTTTGTGCGCATTGTCCAATTGGAAATAACACAAAAAACGAGGATCAATATCGTTGCAAGAATACCCGTAATCACGACATCTCACAAAGTTGAGTTTACTAGTACACATTATTGACCGTCTGTTGAATGGTATGGTAACTTTTCGAAGGCTGTGCATGACGAAATTCTTCCAATTAGTTGCCTAAATCACATTCTGGATTAAAATACCCTTTCCTCTATGGAGTTAATTATTATAGGCACTGTGTGAAGCTTTATTTTGTCCTTGGTCCGGACTGAAGTAAGTTTGGACTTTGTTGATTTGTTCCAACACACTCCAGATCTTTGGGCACAAACAAACCTGCACCTTTTAAAGCTGAAGGATTCACCAGTACAGACAAGGACTGCGAGTGTTGGCAACCCAAACAAAATAATAAACAACGTTGAAGTGCATCCCTCAATCGTCATTTTATTCATGAGAGGATTACTCTCTCCGAAAGGTTTCCTTCTGAAATTTTTTTGCCCAAGTTTTTATTTTATTAGCTTTCCATGAATTCCACTCTCCATCAAATTTTTTGCCCTGCGGGGTGCCACAGAAACTCCGGAACCTCCGATAATTATTCCGTACTCACCCGAAAAAAAGACCGTCCCTACTTATGTAAAACCTTGTGGCTGGATATTTCCTTGACAGGTATTCCGACCCGGCGTCCAGCTCCCGGGAGCGAGCAATCAAGGCGGACATCCCACACTCGACCAGCTCTTTTTCTACCTCCACCATTTTCTGGGAGTAGTTTAACCTCCTTAAATTTTTGACGTTTCAAGGATAATGACGTGGTTTAGGGTACATGAAATTTAGCAGGAGTTCTTGCAGCGTTTTGTCGTAAGTTCCGTAGTAGCGATAAATACGGAGTCATGAGCTCGACAAAGAATGCAGGGCGTGCAAACTTTTCGTGACAAAAGGAAAGGGTGCTGAATCACTCGTAGGATGTAGTCGCGTAAAGATTGCTTTTTCTGTTGGAATTGAAGGGGTTGTGATACAAATCATAGATATACTTCACATTCAAAATTTGCGAGGGAAATGCGACTTGGTTTATTAGTTTTGCTCATATTTGTATACTCTTTGAAGAGTATTTGACTTCCTGATAGTTGCAAACTAAATCCCGGAACGTTTTTATACTGTTTGCAGCAAGCGCAGCGTTAAATCCTCCGATCAGGGCCGTTCTAGAAATTTGAAAAGAGAACACAATCAAAGATCCAAATTCCCAAAATAATGCGAAAACCCGACTTCTTTCCAATCTTTTCCGGAATGGGAACCCCATTTCAATTAGAACTCCCGGAAGATAAAGCCAAGGACAGAATGATACTCTCAAGCTCTCCCAGTGCAACTAGAGGGAAAGAGAGAAAGTGAGAGAGGCACAGGTGACCAACAACGCAACCCATATTTCAGGCTGGAAAGGTGTAATGTAGAACTCAAAAGTAATGCTACTTTGGGAGTAACAAGTCACACAAGAATAGCCGCTTATTTCTGTGAGGATCCAGTGTTCTTGGACACTTTCGACTTTGTCGGAGTCCAGAGTTAAGAAAGATGGAATTCCGTCGTCTGGTTTTATACGGAAAAGTGATGAATTGTTCTTGGCAAAAATGCTTTGCAGTATGTACATTCCATTAAAAAGTTGTTCATGAAGCGATTGAACGGGTTGAGTTGTTGATCTATTTTAAATAAACTAATAATTTTGGGAATAAGGCCGTCCTGTGAGCAACCCCAATCCGTAGGGGTGACAACCTTTCCTTCAACAAAAATAAGAGGATGACTGAAATCATTCAGGTTAAGCCAACTCCAGAGTTAGCATGAGAACTCATCTGGGAAGAAATAGAAATTGCCAACTCCATTTAAACAAGAAGAAACCCGTGAATATTTCCAAACGTGAAATCTTGTCGGAAGACAAACACTCTAACAGTAAAAACTAACTGAATTGTAAAAATGAGTTTTTGCAAGACTGTGAGTTGTCTGTTGGTAGTTTTCTCTTTTTGCACACCCTCTGCCGATAAACAACTAACAGCCATTTATTCTTCTACCAAACTTCCCATTCCTGACCACGGCCACAGTCTCTGGTACGATGGGGCTGACTCTGTCTACCTTTTTGGAGGCAGTGATTATTTAATTCCTATTTCAGTTGACCGTACTACTCCTCGTTTTATTCATCCCCAGTAGCAGACGGAACTAATTTCATCCATTTCATTCGTATGCTGTGATTTGGATAGTTGATAGTGTGAAATAAAACAAATCAAGGTTAATTTAAAAAACTGTTCGAGGTTTGAATGCAATATATTTATGCATAGAATGAAGGAGTTCGAAATTAAGTTTTAATTAAACTTTATATAACGTTTATGAAAAAACTTTAGTGTGATTTTACTTCCACTACACTCGAAACACCAGTCGGAAGTTCTTTAACATATGCGTGACTGGAATGTTCAATGACATCTAAGGCTTGTACCCAGAGACTTTTGGTAACTTGTGCACATAATCATTGACTCCAAGTGAAATAAGCGTATAATGAAATAATCAAGTCAGGATAAGATCTTTGGTATATTTTATTGCAATTCAATAAACAAAACAATTAGTGCTCATTCAATCATTCTTAAGTCTGTACCAAAATAATACGAGTCGAAATCGATCTGAAAGTTTGAAAAAAATTAATGCGCCGCGCTCTCCAAGGGCGTTAGTCTGAGCTAAAAACCTTATATGGAAACCTTTTTCAGCGTAGAAAAATATTGTCGATCACGATAGTCACCGAAGAGATTGGACTTCAAATGAGAAGGATAGCTTTTTCGACATCAAGGGTCGTCGGAGGTCAAAAATGTTGGCATCATTTTTTTCTTCTCTCCAAAACTTTTCATTTGACTATAGGTTTGGGTATGTTGAGCCGTACAGGAAAGCCACGATTTGCGCAACTTGTCTCACCAGCCAACAAACTGGGCTATTTTATGACGCGGTGTATGGGTTTCCAACGTTGTTCCCAATGACCATCTTGAAGACTCGCATTACATATTCAATCCTCCGTTTTCCTCCGTTTTCCTCCGTAATCCTCTGTTAGACTTATCTGGAATATTTTATCCAGAATAGACGTTGACATTGAAATATTTAAAAGTTATAAAGTTCTAGAATCGATATCCATTTTCATTTAAAATGCCCCGACTAAATTTTGAGGTGGAGAAAGAATTTAATTTTAGGTTGACATTTTTTAATATTAAATGATGATGTCCCCAATTTTATTTAGAAAAATAAGAAAATAAGAAAAATATAGATCCTGGTGATAAACCCAGTAACTCCCAGCATGATCAGAATGTGTTCAATTTCTGCAACTGGTGTCCACCTGGTCCACACAGGTAAAAAAATCAACAAACATTTTTTTAGATTTTTGATAGGTATTTACCTACGACAAACAGGAATCCAAACAAAAATACCAAAATAAATGTTGTTCGCATTGTAATGACTGTGATCGACTGGAAGAAATTCCGGATTCCTAGATTCTTTTGTAAAAAAAACTAATTAGAAAGAAATTAGACTTCGTAATTAGTTTATCGGTTGGAAGCAGATCCGCCTATAACGACCACGATCATCATCATAATCGTTTTAGCGGTACGAAAGCATCTCGTCATCCGGAACCTAATTAGTGTTAGTAACACTGTGTTACTGCCTTAATGCCCCCAAAATTGTCATAATCACTTACTTGATCAGCACGAATAGACCAAGAACAGATTTGTAAACAGTAAGATGCAAACATAATTATGCAAACAGTAATACAAACAAAACTGAAACCTCCAGTGCAGCCTGATTCAGCCCGAGTTATTCAAATACAGTCCTGAATTGTTGTTTTCATTCAATCCAACTAATTTTTGCGATTGTTTGAAATTGATCCCAATGACATTTTACTAAAGAACTAAGTTTTTACAAGTGAAATATGGACCACTACTAAAACTTGCCTCAGAGTTATCTCTCGACTAGACTCTCGTTAGAGTTATCTGAGGTACACATGCACAGACGGATTTCAGGATTTCATAAGCCTTAACTTCGGGCTGAAAAAATA
Source organism: Folsomia manolachei (assembly GCA_036491905.1). Classification (NCBI taxonomy): domain Eukaryota; kingdom Metazoa; phylum Arthropoda; class Collembola; order Entomobryomorpha; family Isotomidae; genus Folsomia; species Folsomia manolachei. The sequence continues at coordinate 7,438 of JAAXNX010001056.1, forward strand.
TAAAATCATTCCTGTGAGTGTATGAATTATCAAAGACTTACAAGTATTTTTGCTTAGTTTTACCACAGTGAAATCAAATCCTGCATAATCCGCAAGGTCTTCCCAAAAACTTGAACATTGGATAAATTAGTCATGCTTTTAAAAGCATATGTTTCTCGTGAGCGTGACATGCTGCACGACATTAAATATTATATTTAATTTGAGACAAGACCTTTTCATTAACTTTAAAACAGAAAATGAATAGCGAAGGTTAACTAAGGATGGATAGTTTTTAATCCGTCCGTGTTTGCGTGACTTTCTCTGCCACCTCACTTTATAAGAATATGATCGCCTTCAAAATAGGCACACGGAACAATGTCAAAACTTTTTGTTTTAAATTTATCGATTTGTCCTTCCCAAAAACGTGCCGTTAGAAAACGATTTTATTCGACCTCATTCATTTCAGAATAGTCAAAATTAGGTGATGCACCTCCTTAAGAACCCCATCCAAATTTTCCTTCATAAACAAACTTATTTCGCGTAGTAGATTTCGAACGAAAAAAAGAATAAAAAATGTTACCGCAAAATATCCAATCCTTGATCAAATTTTGTAGTTTGTGCACATTTCAAATATTTCGAAATCATTCCTCAGACCTTTTCTCGCTACCCTTGTCACTGTCTGATCACTTAATTGTCACTCAAAGCAACCCACTAATACTTGAAAACCTTGAGTACGCTAGTTTCACAAATCACCGCTACTTTACCATAAACCAAAATGATTTCAAAAATAAAAGCAGCTGTGTCTGGTGGTGGAAGCATCCCCAAGTTCAGATCCATTCAACACGGAATCCCTTTCAAATCCTGCTCGTGGATTTCGATGGAGTGTCCAAAAATAGTGGCGACTATCCGGAAAATCTAAATAATAATCCTGATTGGAAAACTGCCATCGTTTACAAAATTCTCGAAGGAGTCGCAGCTTCCCGGGAATCTCCGAACCTCATAATTTTTCAAGAGTCTAATTTTTCCTTTGAACATTCGCATATTTCAATGTTCAAAAACAGTTCTCATAAATTTCGTGTCAAATCTCCATACATATTTTTAACCAACTCACGAACTCTCTTATTCTGCAAAACCTGTTCAACACAGTTTATCAAACTACCAACCCAGCAACTACTGAGGTTGCAGTCATTACAATTGTATTGGAAGGCTATTCATAAAAATCTTCATTTTGCCCCAGTTGTTCATGCCCCGGGAGTTTTAAGACCGCCTTGCAACTCGGATGGAGGGATGAATGATACCGATCGTAGCGTTTGCCTGTTTGAAACCCTCAGCCAAAAATACAATTACAGCTATTATTTGTTTAACGAGAGACGTCCATCAGCAGACGAAATTATAAATTTTATCCTGCTCAACGATGGGAGTAAGTTAACCATTAATAGTTGGATTTTGGAGAGATCAGATCCATATGATTGGATTTCCGTTGGAACGGAGTACATGGATTACAATTTCCAAGTTTTCGTTCCCACAAGGGTGTCAAGAACAAGCTCAATTGCAGGCCTTTTCTCGCCTTTGGATGTTCCGACTTGGATAGCATTCGGTGTAACCATGGTAACCAGCTGTCTTTTATTTTGGATCATTTTCCATCCAGAGAAGGGAGTAAGGATCAAAAGACTTCTAAAAGGGATCAGCTGGTTAGTGCTAACCCTTCTGGAACAATCTGTTCCGCCATTAAATTGGAAGAGACGTAACAATGACAACAAGAAGCAGGACTGGTTGGTTGCCATGGGGACCTGGCTTCTATTTGGAATGTTAATTGTTAACTTTTACAAGGGTGACATGTACTCATATCTCACAGTTCAGGTAAAAATACACTACTTTAATTAATAATTCAAGAAAAAAGATTGATGGAGTATTAATTACTTTCAGGCGCAACCAAACACACCACGCAATCTTGAAGAACTGGTTCAAGGAACTATAAAATTGTCCATTATTACACTTACCCCGATACTCATGCAAACTAGTGATTGGACAAAACCCCCAGAGCTATTCTCCTTTTTAAAAACTATCGTCATCCGAGACATTGTGGAAACTGCAGGAGCAGACAGTCGAAAGAAAGAAATATATCAACGCCTCCAGAATCTGACTTATTTTACTTTAGATGATGTGTTTCTGACTGCCTCGAATATATCTTTACTTAAGATTTTTAGTAATTTGAATGACACAGTTGCCGTTGAAAAAGAAGCAAGTTTTGGGGTAGTCGATCATGGAGATACTTTTAAACTATTTCAACAAAATTTAGGCTTATTTGGGAAATACAAATCCGCCATACAGCACAATGAGATGAGTTTTTACACCATGAGAATGATCTGGCTGGTACGAAAAAACTTTTGTTCCGACATTTTTGTAAATGGGTTAACTATTTTGGTGGAAAGTGGAATTTACCAGCGGTGGTATAAACATAACAGTATCGACTCACGCCAGGTGCAAAGCTATGCTGCGTTTAAACAAATGGTAAAAGCAAATAATGCATCAATTGGAACAGAATCAAATGCTGGCGACGCGGAAGCCACGACATTGGAACAAGTGACGACTCCCTTTGTGCTTTATCTTGCCATGATATTGGGCTCGATGACAATTTTCATAAATGAAATCAAAAGAATATTAATGCAAAATGTATACATTCGGAGTTTGTTAAATAGGAAAAAATTTCGAAATTTTGTATCCTTGCGAGCATCACCCAAACCTGCACCTAATTTACCTAGATCCGTCAATTGAAGAAGGGGTATTTAATAAACACCATCTATCTAATAATTATTATAAGTAAAAACTACAAAGTATAAATAAAAATAATGTATAGATAACTAAATCTCACTATTTGACAATTTTTACCATGCATTGGAATAAAAGCTCAATCCCATAAAGGTATTATCCCAGACTTGTACTTAATCTAGTGATAAATGGTCACTCAATATGGCAGGATCTCTTATTGATATACGAATTTTATGCTGAAGAAAAAGCTTAACTTTTGCATCTTATATCTATTTTGCCAACAATAAAACAAGATCTAGTTTTCGACGTCACTGCTTGTTTTTATGTAGTTTAGTTTCATTAAATTGCTCACAGGTGCACATGCATTTCATCTGTTAGCTAGCTCATTTTTGTTCAATCAATTCTGACCTTGATCAAAATCAAGTTTTCGTTTAGTTGAAGCTGGAAACTAAATAGTTTGACTTGCACTTTATAACCATCCATAATAATGAAATGAATAAGTGTATTGGTAACCTGATCTTGTCAAGAAAAATATTTTGTTTCCTCCAACAACACTCCAAGATTTTAGACAAATTTGATTTTGCAAAAAATTACCATGAAATCAGGTAATGTTCACCACTGTATTATTAAGTGTAAAAGATCCCCATTGAAATAATCTATATATTGTTGAATTAAGAGCCCCTTTTGGAAGTGTCAGCCTTTCCTTATCACCCTCTCTCGGCAAGAATTACTGGAGGCAGTCCAGCCCTCGAGGCAACATTTCCGTTCCAAATCCACATTTCAGACGCCTGCGGACAATACATTTGTGGGGGCACGGTCTTGAACACAGTCTTTGTCCACACTGCAGCACATTGGTACCCTTAACACAAATAATAATATTAATTATAAAATTAAATAATAATTAAACGATAAATTAAATATAATTTTAATATTTAATAATAAATTAAATAATAGATAACATGAATGTGTTTCTTGGCAGTTTAGTCAATAGAAATTCCGCCCAACTCCGAGTCACCGCAGGAGACCATGATCGCCACCGCGTGGAATGGACGAAAGAGCAAAGCAGAGCTATTGAGACTGTGATAATCCACGAAAATTATAAGCCCGGACCACTCCAAGAAGGAAATGGAGCAAATGACATTGCCCTTGTCAAAGTATCGTCTCCTTTCATTTTTAATGACTATGTCCAAGCTATTCCATTCATTAGACGACCGTCTCGCTGGAAAGGTAGGAAGTAATTCCACATCCTTAAAACATTATGTTAATTTTAACTGTTAATGATTCCTATTCGTAGGCAGTGTCACCGTTTCTGGTTGGGGCTCCACGTTTGAAGGTGCTCCATCTTCGGTGATTCTTCAAAAAGTGGAAGTGCCAATTGTACCCAGGCCCCAGTGTCAAGAAGGATATGGACACTTATTCAATATAACGGACTACCATGTTTGTGCCGGATCTCCAAGAAGAGATTCTTGTAGAGGTAAAACCATTTAATGGTTAATACCGTCAATTGACTTAACTTCTTTGAAATGTCCAAGGTGACTCTGGAGGACCATTGAGTGGATATCTACTTCCAAATTATGAGAGAATCCTCGTTGGAATCACAACGGCGGGGCTGCTTTGCCACGATCTTTACGCTGGTGCGCCTGGCGTCTATACAAATCTTTCCAAGCATGCGGGATGGATTGAAAATAGAATGGCAACGTAAGTCAGGAAAAATCAAAATAATGCAAATTTGTACATGATTTGTCTGCAATTTCAGCCACGCCGCAAAAACTTGGACATCCTGCTCGAACAAGAGTGACTTTTTCTGTCCTAAAGAACGTAAATGCATCCCCGTAGCATGGGTACGTAATGGGCAATCCGACTGCATGAACGGAGAGGATGAGAAGAATATTAAACCAGTTGCCACTCCTAGACCAAACCCCAAATCCAAGACAATCCCCAAAATCGTCACCATGCCAACCACAAAGCCAACTACTTCCAAACCAAAAGTGACAACGGGACCCCTTCCCAGCAGGACAGGAAAAAGTAGAGAATCTCCTCTAACCAAACTTGTAGAGTATCTTAAAACCCTTACGACTCGAAAACCCAAACATACTACGACTCAAAGGCCGAAACCTTCAACAAAAAAACCAAATGTTAATCAAGGGTCCAAGAAAAGCGGAGCAATTATTAGTTGCCCGGGTGAATTTAAATGTCCCGGTGAACCCAAATGCATTTCCAGGCTGTGGCTTAATAATGGTTACCCGGATTGTGGGAATGGTGAGGATGAAAGACTTCAAACAGGAGGAAGAAGTGCCCACGGATGCCATGCTTATCAATTTCTTTGTCATGATGCCAGTAGCAGCGGGTGTGTCCCTTCAAGATGGTGGTGCCTTGGTTCACAGCCAACAGTTAATTTTTAAATAAATTGAAATCGATTTCTTTTAATGAATTGAATCAAGTTGGAAATCTGTACTTAGCTAAGTTTTATCAAAATTCCAGTAAATAAACTTTTCCAGGTTTAATACTAAATTAATTATCAACTACACATTGAAATTGGACGTTGATTCCCGGACAAAGCCTAAATAAATTAAAGTGGTAACTGTTCATTTGTAGTCCATAATTCCTAATAAACTAACTATCATCATTCATACCAATTTACGGAATCATAGCACTATTACAACTATTTAAATAAATACACATCACTTTATATTCATCCCTCGACAAGAATAATTTATAAACGGCATGCAAGGATACAAATATAGTCAATTGTCTCAATCCCTTACTATACAAATCAGAATATTTTTAAAATTTTTTTATAAAATTACGTAAACTTCTTATTCATACCCGAAGAGAAAACAACACGATGAGAAATCACATAGAAATTAGTTCCATGAGAAACCCGGCAGCAGCTGCTAGTCAAAAGTCACAATAACGTCACCGACTTTATTCACAAAAATAAAATATTAAATTATTTATTTAATTTAAAAAATAAACTGCGTAGCTTATGTGCTCATAAATTGAACTACAAATTAAATTACAAAATAATGGGTATGATAAATAACAACAATTATTTATTAAACTAAATTAAAATTAAGTTATTAAATTATTTATTTGTCATTTTTTAAATTAATAGATAGAAATCATTGAACTTGTAATCTACTAACTTCCATCCAGCAAGGTATGGTTACATTTTTAATTGAATTACAAAATATTGGAATTTAATCAAAATTTAGATTTTTGTTTATTTTTTGCACAAGTCGTGGATGACAAGATTAACGTTGCCCAAAACGTTACGTTATTGTGAGGGAACTGAATTTCCGGAAATGGTTTTTGGGGAAAGTCTCCGCCGGTTGCTGCCGTATATAAATTTTGTCGTGGCCACTTCAGCCTTGGGTTTTCAATACTTTGTACTTTATCCATGGCACAAGGAATTGGAAAAAGAATTTCGGGATTTAAGGGACGAACAAAATTACACTTTGGAAGAATACCACAAGAAGAAACTGGTCCGACTGGAAGGGATTGAGAGTAATATTGAGCGTCTGAAGGCACAAAATAATCAAATTGCCGATGTTATAAAAACTCCAGAGAAGATTTAACCCAGGAACATGTGCAGAACATTGGCAAATTTATTATTTTAAGTACACAATCGGCTAAGCTAATTCAAGGCATTTCTAATCAAAATTTTAATCAGAATAGATCTATAACATTTTGTTTAGAGCTAAATTAGTACTAGACTAGGGTCATCATAAAAAGGATCAATATTATATTTGTGAAATAGCATTTTGTTCACGCTTTACATTGTCAGGGTGAAAATGTTACGAATCCTGGAATCATGTTTATACGACAATCCATAGTGGTTGGAGTATTACTAATAAATTCTGATGTATACTAAAAAACATTCACATTAAATAATGAGTATTTGTAACTATCCAATTAGAAAGAACTTCAATCAGAAGTTGATGTTTAAACCACTTGATGACAATCATACTACTCGTTTTAGCTGCACGGAAGCATCTCATCATCCAGAATCTAATTAGTTTCACTGCCTTTATTGATTCTCTGTTGTCCACATAATTATGGATTTGATGTGATCATTGAATTAAATTTAGCTTTGGCCATTTTCTATCGAAGCGATTTTACCTGATCGACTTCATGCATTCTCACCCTCGATAAATTATCCGATAATCATTGTAATTTTCAAATGAATTACCAATTATTGCTTATTGTACAGGTATAAATTCTTCATTGTTAAAATATCTGAGTCATTGGAGGGTGATGACAAAGCAGGAACTGGCAGACGAAGGGACATTTAAATTTTAACATTTCTGACAAAATTTGAGTCTGCAATTCAAAGAAATAATGTTAAATAAAGTCACAAACAAGAGTGAATTACACACGATTAACACAAATGCTCTTCTTGCTGCTTTAAGGAAATGATAAGTTTGCGACTCGACATAATATAATTAGAATTTTTGTTTCAATTTACGGCCGGATATGGGTTCTCCCAAACTAGTAAAAGAAATGAGGTTAAAGTCGGAATTGAGTCAATTTGAACCGATGCATACACAATCTGTGGTGAACTTGGGGAAGTTATATGTTGCGACAATTGCTAAAAGGGTGCATTTCTGTCCTGGGATAAAAATACTACGCTGTGGCACAAAAAAATTCTGGGTTTATGTCTATGTCTCTATACCTTACAACTTTTATGCCCTTTTCTAACCAAAGGTTACTATTAATATAAGCAGTATAAGTCATATAATGACCGAAGCCATGCCGTTCAAGGCACCTCAAGCTCAACTATAACCAACTCGTCAAGACTAATATACACTTCTGTTACTACTCAAAGTGAAAAGGTTAGATTGAAACCAGCTCCGTATTTTTTTCATTTATACTTATTTGTCTCTCCGATCTAGAATTTAATAAATTAAAGTACAGTTGTTTACATTCAATTCCAAACGGAAAATAATTCTAAATTTAACTACGAATAAATAAAATGGCTCGCAAAAAATTTAACCGTATTTTATCCACCCCTTTTAAATGTGATCAGTGCGGCAAACAATTATCCACAAAGACAGTTTTAGGACGACATTTGGCAACCCATTTAAAGGATGGGGACCGGCTTAAATTCAAATGCTCTGTTGATCAGTGTCTCAAAAAATACACAACCAAGGGTAGTTTAGATCTACACGTTCAAAAAGTTCACTCCAAAACATTTAAGAAACTTGGTTGTACTTTTTGCGATTCCACTTTCATGGTAAGATCAAAAAATAATGGGATCCATTCCAAATTTGATTTATTTGTTATATTTTTCATTGTCTCAGACCAAACAAAGTCGTAACAATCACATTGTGGGGGCACATACGGGCGAAAAAGCATTTCCTTGTAAAAAATGCCCAGCAAGATTTTCATCCGCTGGACTACTCCATGGTAAATTAAATACAATAATAATAAACGTCACAGATGCCATCTTGAATTTAGGTTACTTAATTTGACATAGGACACCAAATCGCACACACGGATGAAAGACCACACAATTGTTCCAAATGTTCCAAGCAGTTCAAAACTAATTCGGGTTTATCATTTCACATGAAAACAGTCCACTGCAAGATGAGAAACTTTCCATGTTATTTTTGCAAAAAAATATTTACCCACCAATCATATGTGGAACAACATATGAGACTGCACACTCAAGAGAAACCATACATCTGTGACTTGGACTCGTGTCAATTTTCATGCTCTGATTCAAGCAGCTTTGCGAAACACACAAAAAGACATCAAAAAGTGCAGCCTCGATCTAGGACCTGGTCCTGCTATTTTTGTTCCAAAAATATTTCTACGCTTCACAGCCTTGAAAATCACTTTAGACTCCACACTCTTGAGGAGCCATTCAGTTGTGGATTGTGTCAAAAATCCTACAAAAATTTTCTGAATTTAAAATGTCACATTTCGTCCCACACTAAGGAAAGGCCATTCAAGTGCGAGGAATGTCAACAATGCTTTTTTGAGAAGGCTGCGTTGCAAAAACATATTGGTGCCATTCATCGGCTAGAGAGACAATTTTTTTGTGAATTCTGCGACTACTCTGCTTATCAAAAGTGTGCATTAAATCGCCATTACTTAAAACATAAGTCAAACACGTTGAAAATTTAGTGCGTTCTGAAGAAAGGAACATTTAATTTCTTCAGATTTGTTCCGAACGAGTGTAATTATTACAAGTACTATTATTGAGCTGATCTTCAAGTTATTAATGATATGATATGTTATGATATTGATTATGGGTATTTTATCAACGAAACGTGATTATCAATTGGTCAAAACGAAAATAAAATAATGTATGGTATTGCATAATTCTGTGCATTTTTAACCAAATCAGGGTTTTGGTGTTGGTACACTACCCTTTAATAATTTAATAAATACGAAAACCTTAGTACGTACAAGATTTATTAATGCATATCATTTACAAAATATCTATCATCCAATAAAAAAGGCAGCACATTTAGAATCATGAACGATTATTCTACTAAGTGCATATTATCCCATCTATACATTGTTAACGCTTCATTAAAATCAAGAAGTAACAACTCAACAACTTTTAAAATAATGCAAATACAATTATACAAGAATTATCGTCTTTAGCAAAAAATGTTTAAAATGTTTTGCAAAATCTATTTATTTCCCGCTGTTCATATAATCATCCACGTGAATTTTGTGATCGCCTTTCGATCGAATTAGTAATATCACGAGTTCTTTATAGTTATAATTTGGAAGAGAAGTCAACCTGGCATTGCAAATCACTCCTTAAAATGTAATTTCTTTATTCAACCGATTTTTATATTAAAAAGTAGGCTTTCCAAGAAAAAAAAACACACTTGGTATGACAACAAGGATTTGTGTAAAGTGCCTGGGAATAATATGACTTAGGTAAGCTCAAACTTTTCGTGTGTATTATTTACTTATTCATAAAATAATTTTTTTGTTTTTTAGACTTGCGTGCTCTGTGTTTTGTTTTGTGTTTTAGCAACCGGGTTACGCGGTAGAAAATGCCACGAGTAAATTTGGCGTATTGTACACTGCGTATAATTATATTTATTGGCACCTTTCAACAAAAATCTGAGCAAACAAAATATTTTGGATGAGATGCGTTTACATTCGGTAGCGAATATTCCAATCTTACCACAATTTTGACATAATTTTGTATCCCGACGACGATTGAGTAAAATTTTTATATAATACAGGTAGGAATCTTTCTAAATAAAATACAGCGTGGTTTCAAAGTCATGTCACAAGGTGGCTGTTTGAAAATGCAGTAATTGTGAAATTTTAGTTCCATGAGATCGTCCGATGCTAAATGTAGGACACGATTTTTGAACTATATCTACTTTCGTGAAATTAGTTATATTCATTCATTTAAGATGCAATATGATATGATTGCCATGTTGAAAGATATGTTATTTAGTTATGATTTGTGCAATTTAGTCCTTACAAAAACAGTCTTTCATTCCGACGTATACAACACCAAAGGTTTGTTCTATCGATAAGCATTCGTTTCAAGGGGATGAAGAAGCTAGACTCACATTCATATAAATTTATATTATCTAATATTATATTAATTAAGTGCTATTTGGGGAACTAATGTTTTGGAACAGACATTAAAAGGTTGATTGTGTATTCAACAATGGCCATTATGTACGTGCTCAACACAGTTTTGTCAAAACAGAACAAGTAATACCCACCAAAACCTGCGTACACTGTAAGAGCCTTTGTAGCCTGAATCCGCTTTCGGAGTTGAGCATCCTTCGCTCCAATTTCTCTCTCCCATTTCTTTAGAGTTTTTTTAGTGTCTTCGTGAATTCCAATGGCTTTCGGGAGCAGAGCAATAATGATCGTCATTACCCCAGCCGACAGAAAATTAAACAAGGCATAGATTCCGAAGTTTAAGTCGCTATTGATGAACCGAATAGTTGCAAAGTTCAAAGTGGATGAGAGCAGGAGACCAAATCCCATAAGTACGAAAGCCTGTCGAGCAAGATTCGGTTCAACTTCGGAGCAGGTGAGTCGTAAGGCGGAGAAATGTTTGAGGGTTTTATTCCATTTTATTTGGGATGTTCCAACGCTGTTCATAATAAATAGTAATAGATATAATACCAACAAATTTAACTCTTAGATTAATATAACTCAGATTAAGAACTCCAACCAATCACCGATAGATTAATTATTTACTAAAATGCATTGCAATTTGGGCATTGCACCGAAAAAGTTCGTAAATACACCATAAATACATGCATACATAATAAATAATAATTATTTGAAACTCCCGAAAAACTTGAGAAATCTTGCTCTTATGTCTTACCCGAGCTTCAATTTCCCCAGTGATTCAACCATTTCTGTCACAGCTATTCCAGGGATTCCCATTATGAATATCAGAAAAGGAAAGATCCTCGTACTTTCCACAGTTGGGACGAAGAGTAGACCAAGTCGAAGAGCAATCAGAAGTATATTTGCAGCTCTATTGGAACGAATGGATGCCGGAACTATGTCTTCCAGAACGAATTGATACACGTCGAGTCTCCCAATTAGCACGGCTGCAGGAACAAGAAGGTATGGAACGAAGGGCAGTGGTGCTAGAATGAAGAAAAGCACCAAGCCTACAATAAAACGCGGGCATTTAAAACATTTCAAGTTACCATGGTAACAAAAGACAATAATCTCTACCTGTTCTGTCCAACTTGCCATCATTTCCTACCAAGATATCAATTCCGAAGAATTTCCGCTTTTTTCGTTGCTTGTCTATATTTTAATTCTTAAAAGGTCTGCAGATTTTATATTTCGATCAAAATTTTTTTTTTGGCAACAAACTTAATTACTAACTTTTTTTGACATTTAATAATTCTTCATGCAGTTGAATTATTTGATTCGTCATCCGAACGGCATGTTCTCCGACGACTCCAATGCCTAAAGCAATCGCAGCCGCCAACCAGGACGCCATAAATCCCAAGGCATATGTTACAAGAAATGTAATTTTGACGTCGGCCTTAGTAGATTCTCTCTCATATACGGTGGAAGGTGCAGTTATCTGTTTTTTCGGGTATATCGGGATGAGTATATCATGCCCGGATATATGGTTACCCGGGCATTGCCGAGTGCACCCGTTTCTGTGTTAATGAATGAATGAGTTACAAATGCATCGAGTATCTTATTACGGGGGGTGGATTGAGATGTGTGGGAGTAGTTTGAAACCGTCTCGAGTTGGGCACGCTGCCTCTACTCATGGATTTTATGCATTGCATGCAAAAAGTGGGTTGCAAATCATGATTGTGTCATTGTTATGTTGTTAATATTTAAAAAAATAGGCCAAATCACAATTCTAATTATCACTCAGTATCGGTAGGAGTTCTGTACATTTTAATGTGTTGACACATCCACCCACCCCAGGGTTTGCTTCCAAATAAGTGCCAACTCACGAGAATCCGTGCCTACTTTCTTCCCCGTAAATCTACCCCCGATCAACCGGTTGCAAATATTGTTGAATACATTCACGGTACATGGAATATGAAATAAAATACTACATAAGTTGACTGACGCTCATCACAAACTGGTTTTTACACAATAGCTTGAGAAACTTGCTCAACTCGAGAAACAGAGGCCAATATAAAATCAACAGGTGGATATATTTGTTACCACTCCAAAATTCTGAAAATACAAGAATAAAAATCGTTAAATCTACGGCGTTTTTTACCCAATATACAAACCCCCCACGCCTTATCATTTTCAACATCCCGGCTGCAGGATAACTACAAATTTGGACATTTTGGATTTGAAATTGACATTAAGTAAGTCACCTCCATAAGCTTATAATGTATACTATAAATTCAATTCCCCAGGCCAATTATAAAATTTGAAATTTTTGAAATGCCCATTTGATTGGTGACCTAATATATTGTTTTAAATTAATTAAGGGAAAGATGCCGACTGATATCAAATATGCGAGGAGCGTATTACCAACGGTGATCCGCAAGCTTGGGGAAATTAAGGCGATTTCAGTGGAGACTAAAGTCCCAGTGACTAACTTGTTCAAGGCGTTGAAAAATTCAAACCACAAGGCTAAACCAATTAAACAAAAATGGATTAGGGAGTTATACCTAGTCATCCATTAAGTTCTGTCCCCACGTCTGTCCCTATTTAATTGCTAATAACAAAAAAACTTCATTGAATATCCAAAAATGAATTACATCACTGAAAAGCAACTAAAATTCTCTACAAGTTACGATAATTACTTTTTAAAATGGCC
>JAAXNX010001057.1:0-20431 GCA_036491905.1 Folsomia manolachei
GTTGGGATTTTCCAGTACGACACATCCAATATAATTGTTCGCTCTACTTTAAGCATTTACATGTTAATCATATCTGTTTGTTTTGTTTTTTAGTAAAAATGGCACCCGTAGTGTTAAGCACATCAAAAAAGTGTTTCCTGACTTTCCTTCCTCTTTCACCAGCGTTGAAGCAGCAGCTTTCATCAACAATCAAGTCGTACTTATTGACTCTTCTCGGGGTATAATATAATATTTAACAATGTCTTTTACTTTGCATTTTCAACAATAGTAGTGTTTATTTACAGAACAAAGGGTTTCAACTTATACATATGACATGGATAAACGAAATTATAAACTCTCTACCGAAATGTCGAAGGGACAGTTTCTTCAGATGTGCAACATTTCAACTTTCTCTTCCAACATCAAAGCGTTGGCTCAAGTCTCTTTGCAAGACCCAACTTGTATAGTTTTCGATAAGTAAGTTCACACTTTATTGAAAAATAATAACTATTTTAGTATTTGAGGTTTTGTCAAATATTTCATTTTCCTCAGTTCCAAAGACATCTTTTTGTCTTCAAATCCAAGCAAGGAAGCCGTGGGTTTAGCCTCTTCCATTAAATTCATGATGGAAAAAGAGTTTCTCACCAACGCTCAATCCGTCTTTAGTTGGTTGGATGAGGATTTCATTTCTTCAGTTTTTGTTTACGGGAGTAATGGAGAACTTTATAGAATATTTAGGAATCATTCTGCAGGAGCGAAATGGATCCCAGGTCGCTATGAAGTTTTGCCATATGTACAACTCCCATTGTTGCACTGGCACCCAGTTGGTGACGAAACATATTAGTGCAAAAGACGTGAATTATTGACCAATTATTCCTTTTATGTGTACTGTATTGTTTCGTTTTTAAATTGAATGAGAAAATAAATGGAAGCCTGAGATGACTTAAGGAAATCTTAAATTGGGTCAGTGCGTTTATGATAAAGTAAAAAAATGATAGCAGTATGTAATATAATTTTCATTAAATTCAATTGGTTTGTATGAATGCAGGCAGACTAGTGACTTCTAAGGTGAAGCAACCTTAACCCACTGATATTGAAATTTATTTCCATTTAGTTTTTTTTACTCTTGTGCATGGTTCATTAATCTCGCGTTAATAAATATTGTTATTTGGATGTTCAGTTATGCCAGTAAATCCTTGAATGAATAAGTGCAATCTTTTTTTTTAAGGGAATTAATTTCCTATGACTTGTACACTAATTGCTTGGTGTCTGTAGTTGATGCATGTACAAAAATGTTGATGGCATTACTAATTCAAGTTCATATTACTTTAACAAAAAAGTAGGTACATAAGCATACTGCATACATCGCAGGGCACCTTATGCAATATTATACCATACAGCTTCAAGGCAGATGAGAATCTTAGACTGTGACTGACAACACCATTGGTTTGACCTTTCGCAGTCCATCTTCTCAGAAGGGCGATAAGTTGTTACGAAGGGACCTTTCTGGAGGGAGGTTTGCCATGGGTGGATTTCAGATGTAATTCAGACATGGTTTGCTATCAAGAAAATAAATGCACTAGTTTTATCTGTAAACATAAACATCCTGCATGTCCAACTGCAGAAGCAGTTGTATAATAATGCGACAAAATTTAGACGCTTTGTTACCGGTCGAGTGCGTGGAGAATTTGTTAAATGGCAGCTGGAACTCAGATTACCGTTTTGATATTTTTAAGTTTATGGGGATTTTCTATCAGTCAATATGGACATTATGGTAATACGCATACACTATTAACAAAAAAAGAATTTCAATTTATTGACAAATTTTCAGGGCCTCCATACGAATACGAACAAAGAAATAAAGTTTACTACAAGCTCAAAAAAGACCCCATCCAGTCAAAGCCATCGAAGCCTTCCATAACTCGAGATAATTTGTTCGGATGGCTGAACAAAAAAAATTACGTCAAATTTTATTTATGGACAAGGTAAAGAATTTGCTGGCAAAAATAATATAGAAAGATTCGTAATTCAACCTCTTTCCATGTTTTAGAAAAAATCCAGATCTTGCCCACGAACTGAAATATAATGATGTGGAATCTATTAAAAGAAGCAATTGGGACCCCAATAAATTGACGAAAATTATTAGTAAATTATTGGAAATTATAATTACAGCAGTTTAATAGTAGTTAAAATAATCAAAACTAATTTGACAAAAATTACCAGTTCACGGGTGGGCTGACGGGGCATCTGAAGTTCAAATTGGAGACTGGTTAATCTTTATGAGGGATTCGTATCTTGGATTTGCAGACGTGAACTATGTCGTCGTTGATTATGCGGTTTATGCATCCTTCTTCTTGTACTTCACAGCCAGACCAGCGTTGGTGGCGACAAGAGTCGCCGAGTGGATTGGTTTCATGGAGAAGCAAGGGTTGGAATTGGACCCTTTGCATGTTGTTGGGTGGTCTTGGGGGGCTCATGTACGTAACACAGATGAAAGGAGAAAACTATAATCGGAGCTTTAAATCATGCTGAGCTATTATTATGGAATTTTTAACAATCCCCGTGCAGGTTGCAGGCATGGCTGGCCATAAACTTAATGGGCGAATCGGAAGAATAACAGGTATCACCAAATAATAGCATTTAGAATAATGTGGAGAATTCCAAATTAAATGCTTAATTTCAAGGCATTGATCCTGCTGGTCCTACATTTAAGTACATCAGTAATGAGCACCGACTCGATAAAAGTGACGCCCAGTTTGTCGACATTGTATGTTTTATGCAATAACAAAAAATGTAAAAAACAGGCAGTTGTGATAGTTTTCTTCTATTTCATTGCAGATTCATGTGAACGGTGGATATCCGTCCTCGTGGGGTTTTTTTGGTTTGCCAGAGCCATTAGGTCATTTAGACTTTTACCCCAGTGGCAGTGAAGCTGGTCGTCAAATAGGTTGCCCTCAAGGACAAACACTAATTTATGAATGTGAGTTGTAATATCATACTAAAACTAACAACAAGTTGATACATATTTTCATTAATCTGCACAAAATTTTTAACACTTGTAGCTCTTTGGTGTAGCCACGGGAGGGGAGTAAAGTGAGTAAACAGTCTTCTGTAATTTAACCTAAAGACTCGATATTATACTCTCGGAACTAGTATTCCACTTACTGAATGTATTCCATAGGTATTGGACTGAATCTATCTTTTCTCCATTGGCATTCAAAGCATGCCGTTGCGATACATTCGACATGTATATTAAAGGAAGCTGCCTTTGTTCCTTGGAGGATACGACATATATGGGAGACCATTTATCCGTTTATTCGTTAGTAAAAACTTTGCTCCCTTTCTCTAAATTAAATAGTCTCATTCTGATGTTGCCTTTCTCTCTCTCTCTTGGGTTTTGGCTTTCTCTACATTCCTTCTGCATCAAATACCGTAAACAACCGGATAAATACCGAAACATTTTATTTGTTTTATTTCTATTTTGCAGAGCAAGGGGTGTTTATCAGTTGTTTACCAAACCCAAGCCTCTTTACGGTCACGGAGTCCCATTGAATTTAACTCTTCCGAATTTCATTCTGCAAGAGAAGGAAGAGAACAGGATGAAAATGTCTGGTCCAAGTTCTGGCGTAAATGAGAGTATTCGACTGAACGATATCGTGCCTCATGGCGCAATTAGAATTCAACATAAGGATGTCGCGACAATAGTGGAATTTAAGGACACTTACCACAGTAAGGCCTACCCAAACGATGATATTCTAAACTTGTGCATGGCTTTCGTTGCAAATTCCACTTCCATTGGAATTTGATGCGTGTATCAAATCAACCCTAGTCCAGGGCTGAGTCCAGTGTTTGTTTTGGGATTGATGGAGTAGAAGAATTTGAACAAGGAAAATAAATGTCGGGTCGAGAAGTGGGATTTATTAGCAGAATATTGTTGGCTTTTACGTGATATGTACAATTTTCTTCTAAAAAAGAGAGTCAAATAGCTTTTTAAAAATTTTGCAATTCTAATAAATCGAATTATTTGCAATTTGAAAACTTTTTAGGAAGAAACAAATGCGGAAATGATATAATGCATATACTCAAAATGTTGAATAATGTGTGAACGAATGTTATGGCCTGCTGTGCCCATCTTCGAAGGCCGTTTTAAATTCATAATATGCTAAACCCAATTCACTTATTTCAACAATTATTCGCCAGCACACGGAAGGGCACAGCATTCCCATAGGATTATGCTCTATGTAGAAAATTTCGAATTGTTGGTTTTCATTCAGACCAATTATTACTGTTGCATAACTGGATTGGAGGATTGGACCACATAAATAAATGCAGCCGGGTATGAGTGCCTAACAACTTCAAGCACTTTTTTCAATTACTATTGTTAAATGAAAAAGGATTTATTATGTCTTGCATGCACCGTTTTTCTTTGTGTTTTACCCTATTATATTTAATTAAATACGGAATGTAAAATCTTGTTCTAAAACCGGTAAACACAGCTCTTCCATATAGTAATATTGTTTTTGTTGCATGATTGCTAAATATTAATTATCACATGGTCATTTATTCCCCATATTTGTATGGCTGAAATGTGCAAAATTGTTTGATTGGACCTCACAAAGAGAATGAATTTATTCTACATTTCCACTCGTTGGTATATTCTTTGCAGGAATAATAAATTCCATTTTGTAGAATGCTCAACTACTTAGAAGTTTCAAAGGTAAGTTAAAATGTGTGAAAACGGAGCGGAAGGGCCTGCAGGCATGGAAGTTGGTGAATTACAAACGGGTGAATGATCGTGTTTATCAACAGACTGGATTTTGTTTCATATGGATTAAGAAAAGTCCAACAAATCCCAGCTTGTACTTTGACAAAACGGAAAATAGGTAGCTGATATAACATTCTGCAAAAACATTAATAGCCTGAGGATGAGTTTTTGCAAAACGGGCAAGTTTTTGGTTCATTGAATTTTGTCTTAGAAGAAGATATTGGACAAGCTTTCTTGAATTGAGTACGGTACGGGCAGGTGGTTTTCCATCACTGTGTGGAACTGCTAATAAAATGTTGACTGGTGTGGGATACGAATTTCAAGCTTGCGGGAGACAGTTTTGCACAAACTATTGAGGAAATGAAGGGCGGAAACAAATCGGGCACCTGAAAGATACTTGACTTCATGTAAGCACGGGTAGTAAACACAACTACAAAAGCTTTTCCAACTATGAATTACGATTCAGTTTTGGTTTTAACCTCTGAAGACGCTAAGAAACAAACTGGCGTTCTGCACGTTTTGCGAAAAAATTGGGGATTCACAATCAAGAAGAGCATATACATATTTAACATAATAATTAAATTGTACAAATATGTCGCGCTTTTTACTTATTTGTGCATGTTTGTTCCACGGTAAGTATAAGTTGTAATATTCACAAGTATTTCATGAAATCAATCTAACGCAAACCATATAAATGCATGCACATAATGTTTCAGTGAGCCAGGGAACTATTTTGACCAGTCTCATAAATGGAATTGGGGCTCGATCCGCATCGTTGATGTCACCACAACATCAGCAACCTGTGATCTCAATCATTTCCTGTAACAACTCTGAAAATGCAAATCCTTCCCTACCCCGTCCTCAGTATCAAATCAGCCACCCATATTTTACTCCTACTATTCTGAACTATGCTCCATCACGATTTCCAGAGAGTCCTGGTAGCGTTGAAGAAAATAACATGGATATTGGAAATCGTATTCAGGCCCCAATTTCTAATTTCATTAAATCTTGGATACCCTCACGTTTATCCAACCCAAATAGGCCAGCAATTGCTACTCCAAACCAAAATAACATTCTGGAAGACTTGATAGAAAAGACTATGGATGTGGAAAAGAGCGTTAGATTCTACTTGTTTACAAGGTTTGTATAGTCCTCTAAAAAAACAAAAAAAATCACATTTGAAGAAAAAGCTGATTTTAATTTTTAGAAAAAATCCTGTAAATGCCCAAGTTCTTGCACCAACATCAAACGGACTGTTTGGAAAAATGGACGCCCGTAAAAGCCTGAATCTAAACGAGAGCAACTTTTCCCCAGAACTAGACTCGAAAATAATATTTCACGGTTTAACAGACGTTGATGCCCCCGGAGAATGGGTTAATCAGATTAAGGAAACTTATCTCTCCGTTGCTGATGTGAATATAATTGTGGCTGACTTTTCATCTCTTCCTTTGCACAATCTGGCCCGTTCCTCGCTCCCTATTTTCGCAGCCCGAAGGTTTGCGGATTTCATTACCTTTCTCTCCGAGGAAGGAGGAGTGGATCTCAACTCATTCCACGTAATTGCAAGATCATACGGAGCCCATGTTGCTGGATTAAGTGGAAGGCAATTGGATGGAAAATTAGGCCGTATCACGGCTCTAGAACCTGCTTCAAAAATTACGATAGGCAATGGAAACAATGCTGGAACTGGAATTAGCAGCATGAATTTTAAGCTAAGCAAGGATTGTGCCGCATTTGTGGATGTGGTTCATATAAATGGACAACGATTCTTCTTTCATGGCCCACAATTCGGATTAGTGAGCTCGATGGGTCACGTTGACGTATATCCAAATATCGCTGAAAAAGGACTTGGATGCCCAGGAGAAAGTCTTAACTCAAGAAGATATAGTTGTAAGTTGATGTTGTAAGGATGCCATGTAGTTTAGCTGCCTTT
Source organism: Folsomia manolachei (assembly GCA_036491905.1). Taxonomy (NCBI): domain Eukaryota; kingdom Metazoa; phylum Arthropoda; class Collembola; order Entomobryomorpha; family Isotomidae; genus Folsomia; species Folsomia manolachei. The sequence continues at coordinate 6,678 of JAAXNX010001057.1, forward strand.
TCTTTGGCAAATTTATAAATTATTACTATTTGTTGCACAGTGAGATTTTGTCATCTCGGTCGAGGAGTGAGGATCTTCACCAAATCAATCAAATATCCAGAAATGTACCCAATGTGCCGATGTACTTCATTTGAAAACTACAAATCTGGACTCTGCAGTTGCTCTCAGTTTGAGACGATGAAGTTTCTGGGGGACGTCGAAAATGCGCGAGTGTTTAATTTATGGTGTATTCATGATCAAATAAGCAATGAGTTAATAATAATAATTTCCTTGATATGCAGGACTTATGGAACTTATCAACTTGCCCCAGTTCCGCAGTACAATCCAGCTATCTCTTACCCAAATACCTTTTTCGGGTGAATGGCTTTCAATACCAAGTTAATTTACTGTTACGTTAGTTTGAGACAAATAAAAACAAATTAAAAAACAAAACAATGTGGCACACATTATACACACATCATTCAACACAAAACTCAATTGTTTGAGACGGATGAAAAAAATTGAGGGCAGATAGAATTCATGATCACTGCCTGCCCATTTCAACAACAGAAATGTACATGTTTTATATATACAATGTTTGCAATTGCATGTCAGGACTTTTTTTAGAAGCTGATCCTCTTCATTTGTTTAAGAGAAGATGCTTAGCAGAAGAATACTTTCACTTTATTGGATTCTCTTGATGTATAGTTTAATGACTTTCCTATTAATTCGAGGAAATCTTTTCACAGGTCATAAGCTGATGTTACATTGTCACTAAACGCATTTTAATTCCACTGATATAAATTGGAATTAATATGCTTTGCCAAATTCCTCCAACTCTTTAGATTGTTGTCTCTGTATGCGTTTAACATTTGGATACACACCACAATGATTTATTTCTCGGAGATCATTTGGAATACTTTTTTGACCGTAAATTATAAAAAGACAAATCGACTGCCAAAAGACACCCCCCACTATTTATGAAAGTCAGTCTTATAATTTGTCAACTGATTTCCTGGAGGAATTTAAGCATCATGTCTCCTTCGCATTCTGTCCTTGGCAAAAATATTTTTACCCTCTAGCCTTCCCATCTTTGTAAATGTGCTCTGCTCTTTATTCGTGCCCATTGTGAATGTCGAGGAAAATATATTGCATTTATGGGAGAACGCGTGAGGAGAATTTTCTACCATGACATATTTGGTTAATTACCCATTTGTATTTCAGAGCACGTGGAGCTTATCAGTTAATTACTCGATCGTCTCAACTCCTCGGGCACATGCCGCGTTTGAATGTGTCTGTACCAGATATACTCTTCATCTGAAACTGAAAAAAAGAACCTCCCTGCTGAAAAAGACGGGATACTTATGAGAAAGCTCCAGCCAATTTTGACGTCCTCGAAGCCATATTTCCAGCCTAAACCACTTACAAAACCAAATAAAATGAATTTAACATAGACTTTCACTTCTGACTTTTTACAAATGGTGACATTCTTGCATGTGCAGAATGTTATAAAATTGAAGCTGAATAGAATAAAGGGAAAGCAGCTTATGAAATATAATATAGTTAATTTATTATTACATTTAATGCCGGACAGGATTAATAAGTATAGAAATATTATTAAACTGCCCTGAATATCTTGGGACTGTCATGTCCGAAGTTTTAGCTCTGACCACAGCTTTCGATTGTTAACACATGACCTATGTTGTTACTTTAAACTATGATGCTGTATGATCTAGTGCATAAACAATTGACCTAATAAATTAGGATAAGCATATGAAGATAAGATGTCTGGGATCGCATAATGTCAGAAACCGATTTAAAAAATGTCAAGGCATTAAAAAAGGCGTGCTGAAAAGTTAACACAAACAACCCAGCTTCTAAACTCAAGATTTAATTCTAAAAAAACATTAGCATGAATTGAAATATGATCCGCAGGTGAACGTGCCAAAAATGAGACAAATAGAGCTATTAATTTCCCAACCAGATGCACTTTATTAATTCGAAATATTAAATTATAGTACCTTCAAGTATCTAAAAACCTCCGGAACCCAAGTAAAACAGTATAAATTGAATATTAAACTACAACTCAAATTACCTTTCAGGATGGACTGGATAAAGGGAATATACTAGACTACAAATAGATACATAAATGTAACATCAATTCCAAAGTGCGAGTCAACGTATATTTATGGGACAGGTACGGATGGATTATTGTATGTCAAATTCAGGAAATGGCTGATTGGGTCGTATTGGTAATTTGTTTTTGATTTAGCACAATTTTTACAACTTGTATTCCAAACATTGTTAATTAATGGCGGGTATAGATAGTTGTTTTACGGGAACCAATTAATATAATTGTAGTATTAAGGAGATCGTAAATACAGTCCATGTGGCTTCCAGCCATCAGACCTTGCTTGACTCTCATTGTTCATAAACGCTGCTCTCGTAAGGTGAAATGATTGGAGTGACGACAAATTTTGTAAGCCGATTGGGACCAATTTCACTAATGTAAATCGTCTGTCCATCCGGGGAAACTATAAGATTTATAATTTTATTACAATATGTCTTTCCAAATAATTAAAAGAAAGTTCTGATTTCAGAATTATGATTTAAAACTTTAAAAGTAATTACCTGCAATATCATGAGGAGAAATGAATGACCGGCTCGAAGTCCATGTGTCGATCACTTGCGAAGTTTTCCAGTCTGCAGAAATAGGGTAAATTGACCAAAATAGGAAAACGACAAATCTTTAATTAAAGTGTATTACCTATTGTCAGCCCTCCTGCTTGTGCTGGAGAAGAACCAGCTCCATTCACACCATACAACTTTCCATCTGAAAAATGAAATGCATGTCATCCACAAATGTTTGTTTAATCATTAAATTATGCCCGAACGTGACCAGATTATAAATTGAGAAAGCCCACATACTTGCATATGTGATTCCAAAAACTCTGCCAACATCAACACCATTTGTGACAGAAACAATTTCACCGAATTGTCCTGGATTTGAAAGTCCGGCATTAATGCAGAGAACTCGCCTATGCTCTCGATCAGCAATGCAGAGAATATCTTCCTCCTCAATCAATGCCAAACTGTGTGGGATTGCGAGGGCCGAACCTTTTCCTTCCATCCAAATCCAACCTGGACAAAAAACAAGCAATGAGTGAAAACATGGAATGGAGGAGCTGAGTTTTCTTGTTTTTAGTATTTATGAAGATTGGGAGAAAGTCATTTAATATAAAAATAAGCCCATTCCTTATGCCCGGCGTTCACTTTAAAAAAAGAATGAAAACTTATTCGCCAACAAGATTTGGTGGAAATGCAATAAAATAAAACTCATCTCATCAGACCATATACAACCACCAACCATCCACTTTCTCCTCTAAAATGTCCAAAAGCAGAAAAAGGAGAAAGCTCTTGAATGTTCTCATAAATTTTTAAGCAAACTTCCTGCTTCATCCTATACTCGGCTGAGTAAACGGTACTCAATTTCATAAAGATGGTTGGTGGGAGTGGAAAGCAGGAAAGTAATGCTATGTGGATTCATTTTATATTTATTCCTTTCGCTCTGGGAGAAAGTACTTTATCGTAGTGAAAGTAAATCGAGATTTTCACCGTAAAACTGAACGTCTCACCAAGCCCCCGAGCCACACTTTCTACAGTCATTCAATTAAATTTCTCATGGAAAAAATAAATCTCGGAAATTCGTAAAATGAAATCTTCTCAACTTATTTATTTAAGAGCATTGAAGCTGAAGGCACTGGTTTTTTTTTTGATGGTGAAGATGAAATAGACTACGCCATCATATAACCTTAACTATGAACGAACACGAGTAAACGGAGTATTGAATGGGTGTAATAACACTAAAATGCTCACCTGATTCGCCATACTTTCCCAAAAATTTTCCGCTTTGGTCGAATTTCATTATGCGAGAGTTGCAGTAACCATCTCCGACAAACACGAAGCCTATACAAAAATATATAAATAAGTATACAAATATATCGCCTCCTCACGAAGGGCTCTCCGTCCAAAAGTTTGTCTCTGGTAGGAATAGCGCCTGCATTGACCACTTACACATTGGCCATTTTTACTCTGCTTTCACCCTTACACCTCAGTTTGCATTTTCATCTCCGAATTGTCTGCCATACGCACTCACTCCCATTCTCATTCCTTACAATAATGTTTTAATTTTGTACAAAATATCAAACCTGATTTTGATACAGCGACAGCCGTTGGTTTGCAAAAATGCTCGTTACTTGTTCCTGGTTGAAATGCTTTCCCCAGCGTTAAGTCCGCCTTGTCGGAGCCTGGTGAGAACTATGTGCAAAAAGAAATAGAAGTTGACGTTGGTAATACTATAACATAGTTGCCATATTTGTAGATTGATAACTTACTTTGAAGACTTGATGAAGAGCTACATCAGTTACCCTACAAATGAAATACGATTACAGTGAATTATTATTTGCATGTCGGTTTAATTTTCTACTTGCTCCTTTAAAGAATTGTTACCAAATGCTGTTGTTATTATCAATAGTAATTCCATGAGGCATGTAAAAGAGATTTCCGCCCCAAGAAGCTAGCATTTGACCTGTTTTTCCATCCAGAACAACCATTGTATCCTCCTCGATTGGGCCTTCTTCCTGTCGCAAGTAGTTATTCGTTTCGTTGAAAGATCTAGAGCAAAGCAAATCGGTTGAATACTCAACAATATTCAATGTACATTATTACGAACTGCACTAAAATATTTTACCCTGCATCCCAAATGACAGTGCCTCTGTGAAAAACAATCGGATTTCCAGATTTGTCAATATCCACACCGGAAATTTGTCCCAAATCGTACTCTTCCAATGGCCATCCTTCTATTTCCTCTGGGTGGTAACTGTCTCCGGTAGCCTACCAAGAAAAAAATATGTAACATGATGTAATAAACTTTTTAGAACAGTAAAGTTGGCTTGTAAATCGTCCAAGTCTGTCATAGGATTAAAAAGTTTTGTCTGCATTTAATAATCGCATTTTTCTTGAGGAAAGGAACGAGTAGACGTGGAGAAAGTTTGAAATGCAGGAAATGAATCCATAATTTGGGATTGGGACGAGACAAGGCATAAAACCTTTCCCTTTAGAATATTCTATTTATTTCACTGCCCTCTGCTTTTTCAAAGTGTTCTCTTGAGAGAGTTATCTTTTAACTACATCGCCGAGTCCCAGAGCAAAACGCAGTAAAATATGAATATGTGTACATGGACGATATGTTCATATAATAAAGTATTTAATATTTCGGAGGACATGAGTCTAAATTAATGAAAGCTGTGCATATGATACAACATTACCTTTTCAGCAAACTGTCCTTTAAGCAGTGCTTTCACATTTTCCTCAGCCTTTTGAAATTGAACTGCAGCTCCCGAACAAACAAGAGAGAAGAAGGTCCATGTTGCAATGATGGATTGCAGTGTGAATAAAGAATTCACTTTAAACCCCACCATGATTTTAACAAAACAGTTTTGACTAGTTTTTAAGCTTTATAGTTTACTTGTACTGGCTGCTGTTGCTGCTGTTATCAGTGTTCCAATTCAAAGAAATAACCACGAGCGAATGAAATAACCACAACGACCAGTCACTCACTCACTCACTAAGTATTCAATCTACCACTAGTAATACTAAACTAATTGACCTTGATAATACACCGAAGCGATAAGTTTATTTATATTACTAAATTCAAACCTTGTCATAAAAGGAACAAGATGGAACTTTCTGCTCCGTCCTTTGGCAGCTTTCAGGGAGAAAAGACCAAAGTGGACGAGCAGGAGGTTGGCGAATGTTCTTCGGAGTGGAAAGTAGAGAAAATCAGTAACAGAAATAGAATGGCGTAGGTGGCCCACAGGTTTAGTGACAGCTGTTGACTATGCCTGCCTTTCCTCCTTGGTTGGTGAAAAGAGAAAGCAAACCAGAGAATGGAATAGCACTAACTGACGGATTGGTTGGAAAAGTGCTGGCTCCCCCAAGAACATCCGCCTTGGTTTGGTGGATGTGGGATGGAAATGCCTGCTACTCTCAATACTAGTTGGTGAAAAGTAGGAACGGGAGAAAGTTGGCAGCTTTTACCCCATTTGCTTACGGGAAACGACACAGTTCCACTCTGGGGGAGACCCCCTTATTCCTTGATTTCACTATCCCACTGTACTGTGCGTTTAGGAGATCTCTATCCAAATTTCGGGATTATAATCCTAACGCTAGGATGGCAATCTTTATGAGGTCCCTCTGCTTTCTACTTTCTCCACGGGGAGTGATCCAAATGTTCTGCGCCTCTACATGAGTGTAGTATTAATTATATTGTTATCAATCCTTTTCATAAAAATGTGGGGAAAAATAATGATTTTATTCAAGTCATGTATTAAAATTGATGATAAGATTTATTGGTCATTATATTTGCATGCAGCCTCAATATCTGAACTCTATCTATGGCTAAATCCATTCCAACTCTCTCCGATTTAAATTAGATTGGCTTGACTCTTACGTCAATGTAAATCCACTGCTTTCTCCTGACACTCTGCGAGAATGCAGAAGTGTGATAAAGAATTTTATGTCGAATCTCAAGCACTGTCAAAATCCAATAAAAATTGAGAAATATCCAGTTATGCTGTCTATTTTTTTCCCGTCATTTAGCTTTTAAAATGTAAAAGACAGCTTGTTCGATATTCACTAAGAAATGAAGTGGTGAAAGTTTTAGATATAATAGTGTCAACTTGCCTCAATCCGCAGTAGTTTTGTTCAGATTAATTGTCTCAATGTGCCTCTTCCTAATTGCAACTAGATATACTGAGATGATTTGACAAGTCTTAAGGCTCATGTTTCTATACTTGTGTAAAAAATACCCTGTTGAAATTGAGCTACTTGACGAAGCATGCTCCTTCCCCTTTAAATTATTCATGAATTTTCACCGTCAAGGAGAAAGCACAAACTTTCTTTCGTCCTTTTCTCCCTCTCGACTCGAGTAACACCTGCACGTCTTGCAAGATTCATCATCCCTTCATCCCAACACTAAATTTGGCTTATCAAGTTTTCATTGGCAAACTGTCACTCAGCGAAAAGAAAATTATGCAAATGGTCATTCAGCTTCTTTCAAGCTATACTTATAAATAATATGTAGTTCACTTACAAGAAATGATAGCCACAAATGCTGGTTATGGTATTTCTTTTATTAATATTGAACTCAGCTTTATATTCATCATTATTGTTATTCGTTGACTAAACAAATTGACAGGTTTAATTGAAACGATGCTATATAATAATTGTCACTCATTTGCTGTTTTGAAATTGACGAAGGAATGTCCCTGCCAATGAAATCGTTCGTATTCATTATACGATCGGGTTGTTATAAAACTTATTTGAACATTTCATAATTTCTTAGTAATTTCTATCATTTTTATTATCAATGACTATATTACTAGCTGTATTATTTTTGAGCCCCATTCGAAAGTTCCTTTGTTTCTGCTAACCAATTCTAGCACATCAGTTCCCTTAATGGCTAGTCTTTATTTGGCATGTACCAATACTTATTAGATACGCTTATTTAAATAAGAACAACCACGTACATGACGGTAATGTAATTATTGTAGAACCACAGTGGTTGACCAATCCTAATATAATTAAATTATTGTTTTTTTTATTTTGTTTATACTACCTAATTCTATGTTTTTGACTGAAGGTACTGAGTGCAGCTATTGTGATTGAGTGAATACTAAATTATTGGCTACTACTTTGAAGTGAGAGAATGCGGAAGACTTTTCTCCGATTTTGTTTTATGAACATTGTGGAGTTTCTTTTTGTAACGTGTAGACTTTGAGGGCTGATTATTGAAGAAACCCTGCGGCTGAGTCCAGAGGTATCTAAAGAAAAAAGGAACCATGAAATCTGTCAACAGTCCAATAAGTATGTAATGTACACTAAAAATAAAATAACTTACCCAGCTCCTGATAATTGCAATGAAAATGAAAATTACAAAAATTAGACAATGAAAATCCCATCGAAAGTTATGAAAGTGAAATTAATTTTAAATACCTGACATGACACAGACTAGTATAAAAAACAAGAAACCCATTTTTAGTTACTTCGGCTATTTAAGAAATACGCAAGTAATATCGGAAAATTGCTTACATGCGTTATAGTAGCGTCCTGGGCTGCTGCAAAATGACCTAAAGTAAACGAACGTTAAGGTCATTGATATGTTTATTTATTTTTGAATGTAATATTATTTCAGTAAGAAATTGGAGGAAGAAGGTTATCATGAAACTCACCAGTATGGACATCTGCAACGGAACTTTGTTGAGAATTCTTCCTTACACATTTCGTTGAAACCGCAAATCCTCTGAAAAAAGTAATTTTTGATGTATTATTACAATTGGAAAGTATAATTTGAAGCACTAACCTCGGATAAATAATCATTAACTGAGCTGTCGTATCGTTCTTTATTCCGTGGAGGTCTGCTCACTGTGTTCTGCTTAATTCTCAAACTTTTTGCACTGGGTGTTTTTGACATGGTACTTGGAACATTTGATGCCAAAACGGAGACTACTGTGCAGGATAAAATGAACACTAATACCTGTAATCGGAGCATTGTCATTTAGTATTTTATGGACAGGTTGAATTTTTAAGAATATTTCGTGAAAAACATTGGGATTATAGATTATTGAAGTTGAACCATTGGTTCATACAAGACGTACAAGTTTATGAGATGTTGTGAAATGACGAAGAAAGCAGATATGTGAAAGAAGCACTTTCTCCAAGGTTTTGCTTCATTCATGCGCAGGCAAGATTTGCCACTTTCTCTTCGGCCGTACTGCAAGAAGGGAATCAGGCAGAATTCATGATGGTTTTCCCGAATGTGAAAGTAGAACAGATCGCAGACTCCGAATCCCAATCCAAAAGAGAAAGCAAATTCGCGCAAAATGAAAACCGTACACGAATTTTCTTTCACTTCGGCGGTGCTTTTTTGACAATTGATATTTTTAATCATTTTAATTTGGAAGTCAGTCTCTTTAAGGCGATTTTCAGTAAGGTTATGCATTTATAATTAAGTTAGACTACTTTGTAAAGAAATTCCCCGTTATCGTCATAATATGAAGTTCCCTGTTGATAAATGACATCATGATTGGTCGATGTATTGGGAATCTTAACTCTTTCAGGCCTTCTATCCTTTGTTTGATGATGACCAGTTGCTACCTGAAATTTGAAAAAATGCAAAATTGATGATCAACAAAAAATGTATAATTGTAACTCTACTTACATGTTGCCTCTTGTGTTCAGCGTTTGGAGGTCCAGTCTCCATTGCTGTGCTTTCACTTGATTGAAACTTATTCTTAGCTGGATGGCTGGAACCTTTATGGTTTTGAATTTGATCTTTGTCATCTTTTTCAAAATCTGAAAGCGTAGTTGGCCGAACTTCTGATGCATCATCATCACTCAGTTTTGCAATGTGTTTGATTTCTCTATCCTTTGACTCGGTACCACCTCCCAATTTCATTTTGGACTTGAATTCTTCAAAAGTCATAACTTTCCGAAGCGAGACTTTGAGTTTACGAAGTTCTTTCTTCGAAGCTGCCGTAGGTTTCAAATCATAAAAGTCCCCGAGATCAGGTTCTGCTTGACCCAGACCACCATCACCAGTGCTCCGCTCAGGTGGAGAAACTCCATTGATCGTTGATAGGGTCCTGGTTTTCGAATCTGGTCTAACTACAGGAGATACTAATCGTTGAAATTCCCCAACATATTTTACGGGCTCTAATTTTAGGAGCATGTCTTTGTTGTAGGGATCAATTGCACCAATGTTTAACGGTATTTTCTCTCTCATTTTCATTTTTTCTTCCAATTCCGGCGTCATTGGAATTTCTCCAGATTTAATCTTGTCAATTCTTGCTGCCACCATTTTGTCATGGGCTTGTATATCTTCGATAGATCTAGCCTTCATGGATGATTTGACTAATTTTAAGACTCCTTCCGGCGACACTGGGAACGCGACTGAGAGCCTTTCCGGTGTCCATTCCTCAGAATCTGTCGAGTATAGGTATCGAATTTTCTCTTTTTCAGCGTAAGTAAGCACACTAATTTCTTTTCGTCCAAGAACATCCCGAAAATGTTTCCGGTACATTTTAGATTTACGCAGGTGTGACCGTAGCTTTTCTTGCTCTCTGAAATCATCAAAATTAATTTTTAATAGAAGATTAGTTAATAACTACAATATGTAATTTAGTCCAAACATAGTGTAAACTCACTGTTGAGCTTGGTCATAACTGTCATTGTTTAAAATGTGTAAATCCGTCTCGGCAATATCGCCCTGTAATCGAAACTCATGTCTGACTTCCTTCCTAAATTCCTTGCGAACTTCCTCCACATCGATATTCCCATGTTCAAAGTTTATCGGCTTATATCCAATCTTACTGTTGTTTGTATTTCGAACAGCTGGAAAATATGAAGACCATCAATTTCCGTAATACCTTCCAATTTACCGATAACAAAATTAACACATCCAATGATCATTGATCACTCTAATAATTTTGGTTTTTACTCACCGACTGGATGAAGAGTTTTTGCGAAACCTCTCCTGTGATGATTTAATATAACGACGTCCTCGAAAAGGGTGTTAATAACTCTACGTAAAGACAGCATTTTCATAAAAAAGGATAATTATAAAAATCTACTTCAGAAATAATCCCATCACGTTGTAGTGAGATTCAAACAAGTCTGGAGAATAGCAACCGGGAACCAGAGTTGCCGCAACGCAACGCAAGATGATTTTGACGCATTTCTAATCATTTTTATAATTTTGAACAATTCAATAATTGTTCAAAAAGGAAAAGAGTGAGTTTGCTTGCAGGTATTTTTAATTCCATTTCATTGTGGGACAAGGATCATGCCGGAAATTAAGCTAATTCCACTGGGTACGTGATATAATTTTGTCTCAAAATTCAAGGAAAATGTTGACAAAGACTAAAATTGAAATCAGTCGTATAAAATCTTTGTTTTGTAGGAGCTGGCCAAGATGTTGGACGAAGTTGTCTGCTCTTATCAATCGGTCAGAAAAATGTCATGTTGGATTGTGGCATGCACATGGGTTTTAATGATGAGGTGAGGTATTTAAGTTTCAATAAGTTAAGAGTTGGGATAGTATTAAATGAATTTTATTCATATTCACTTCCAGAGAAAGTTTCCAGACTTTTCGGTGATAACGAACACCAAAATGAATTTGACTGAATATCTGGATTGCGTTATCATTTCTCATTTTCATTTGGATCATTGTGGAGCCTTGCCATTTATGACGGAGATGGTTGGCTATAATGGACCAATTTACATGACACATCCCACAAAAGCGATTTGTCCTATTTTATTGGTACGATTTGCATTATCTTAGTGTGCGTGGGTGTTGATATTTTATTGTTTTTAGGACGACATGCGGAAAGTTTGCGTAGAGCGGAAGGGGGAAACAAATTTCTTTACTCAACAAATGATTAAGGATTGCATGAAGAAGGTGGTCGCTGTAAACCTCCATCAAACGCTCATGGTCGATGATGAGCTAGAAATTAAAGGTACTTTAACTAATGCTTGTGTAAATTATATAATATGACAAAGACATTAACATTCAGCATCGGGAATGTTTATTTATAGCTTACTACGCCGGCCACGTTCTTGGAGCAGCAATGTTTCGAATTAGAGTTGGCGAAGAGTCTGTTGTTTATACGGTTTGTTTTTCATTTGTGGCTGAATGAAATTAATTTCTGTTTTATGTAGTAATACTGGTGTTTTTTTTACTTATATTAGGGAGATTACAATATGACCCCTGATCGGCATTTGGGGGCGGCTTGGATTGATCGATGTCGTCCAGACCTGTTAATTACAGAATCAACCTACGCCACAACAATTCGAGACTCGAAGCGATGTCGAGAACGAGACTTTTTGAAAAAAGTTCATGACTGCGTTGACAAGGGTGGAAAGGTTTTGATTCCAGTGTTTGCACTTGGAAGGGCGCAGGAACTGTGCATTTTGTTGGAGACTTATTGGGAGAGGATGAATTTGAAGGTGACATTATCAAATTACCTTTGCAGAAATGACTTTTTTACATTGTCCAATAATCGTGTAGGTCCCCATTTATTTTGCTGCTGGTTTGACCGAAAAAGCCAACAACTTTTATAAAATGTTTATCACTTGGACTAATCAGAAGATTAAGAAAACATTCGTCCACAGAAATATGTTTGAGTTCAAGGTATGAAATAACTTCAAGTTATTCACCCTATTTTTATAGTTGATAACACGTGGATGCGACAGCCTTAACTTATTTTTAAATATCGAAACGAAGCTGATAAATTCCATTAATTATTTTGTTTTCGAATTCCTCTTTGTAGCATATCAAACCATTTGACAAGCAATTTATTGATAATCCGGGCGCAATGGTCGTATTTGCAACGCCAGGAATGCTGCACGCTGGCCTATCTTTACAAATATTCAAAAAATGGGCCCCGAACGAGAACAATATGGTAAGTTTCTGTTATGATGTTGTTGCGGACTGTATTTTCCCAGGATTTATGAACATTCCTTTACCTGCAATAGGTCATAATGCCAGGATATTGTGTTTCGGGAACCGTTGGCTCCAAAATATTGAGTGGACATAAGAAAATAGATTTTGAAAACGGACAAGTAGTAGAAGTTAAAATGTCCGTGCAGTATATGTCATTCTCTGCTCATGCCGATGCAAAAGGAATCATGCAGCTAATTCATTACTGTCAACCCAAAAATGTCTTGCTGGTTCACGGAGAAGCAGCCAAAATGGAGTTTTTGAAACAAAAGATTAATCAAGTAAAACACTTTGTAGTTTTTTTTTCAAATCAATAAGGATGAAGTTTATTGAAAAATGATTTCGACTGGCTTTAGGAATTTAAGATCGAGTGTTATATGCCGGGAAATGGAGAGACATGCACTATCACGACAAACCCCGACATTCCATTGGATGTGGCTGTACCAATAATTGAAAAGGAAGAATTACAGTATGACCAACAACCTCCAGATCCTAAACGACAAAGGTTGATTCACGGTGTTATGATAATGAAAGACAATGTAAGTTATTGTACAACTTATTAAATGAAAAAAATAACTGAATTTAATACTATTTAATACAATTTTCAGAAATTGCAAATATTGGATGTTGAATCCGCCGGTGCAGAACTGGGTCTCCCAAGGCACACCATGCGATTCACTGAAAAGGTCACCGTTCGGGAGTTTGGTGCCATTTCCCGTGTCACTGATAAGATTGGAAGTATTTTAAGAACTCGTTTAAATTCAAGTACCCCTGTGGACACCCTATCTGAAAATGAAATCTCAGTTGATAATGGTCGAGTGTCTGTGAAAATCAACCCTGTCCCTAAAAGTGACACTGCGAAAGAAATTTCAACTACATGGGGGATGGAGGTACAATCTCCTATCTACTCCATTTATGTCAAATCCTCGTAAAGTTTAGTAAATGACAACTATTGCATTTTTTGTTGCAGGACGACGAGCTCGGTGGTTTCATAGTTGCATTGATGAGCAGCATGAAATAATTTACAAGTTTTCCTTTTATATATATTTTACATACCTGTTACTTCCCTTGAATAATTAAAGTATTCTTGTAAGCTTCACATATTGTAGTTTTTTTTTCATTTTTGCTTTGGGACGCATAAAACTACAGTTGAAAACCTCCAGTGCAGACTTCTTATAGCCCGAGCCAGTAGTTATTATATCTTTTTGCGGGGGGA
>JAAXNX010001058.1:0-20431 GCA_036491905.1 Folsomia manolachei
TTGGGGAAAAAATCAAGAAATTTGCAGTTATGCCTTGATATGGTATCAAGATTCTGTATGCATTTAGCGGCTGGATCTCGTTGGATAAGTGGTGAAAGCTGGTCATGTAGGACATCATGGAAGATGACGGAACTGGAGCAGGAATCCGAATTTAATACAATATCCTGAAAAGAGTGAGTGGATGTGGTAAACAGGAGAAGATTGTTCATATTTCTCAGTGCTCAATGCCCCATTAACTAGCTTGATCCCTCTCTAATGTCATGACATGAATGCGAAGCTATGCCGCAGCGGCCTGTTGGTAAGGTGAACTTATCCATAATGGCCTTAGCTCTCACACAAACAAGAACCGCAACAAATGGATAGCAAGCCATCATATGCATATAGGACTTGGCTGAGGAGAAAGTGAAAATATGACTGGAGACTAAAAGGACAACTTTCTTTTTATTCCGGACGAGCAGCCGAGTCTTCTTACTTTCTCTGCTTTTGATGAGGAGCAACATTTGCCTTCCTTTGCTTGGGAAACTTTTTATTTTATAAACTTCAATAAAATCTCTGAAGTCAAGGACCGACGCCGCCATGAAATGTTTTAGTGTCGTCTACTTTGAATATTTTGAGGTTTCCTTTTCCCGTCCTCTACAACACTTTTATACTTTCCCTCATATCAGGGAATGGAGAAGAGGACGAGATATGATATGGACACGGTTTATGCATCCAGCTAAATAAAAGCACTTTCGGGTTTTAAGGGCTTTATTGAATAGCCCCTTACTTACTTGGGCCATGCCAATGTGTGTGGAAGGTATGGCATGGCTCAGGAAGGACGATGTAAATATTATTGCCCTCATCCAAAATCCAGTTATGACTCAAATGTTTTGTGGTTTCCTACTGAAGCTGGTCCACCCAGCTTTATAATCCGCAAGCAGTGAGGCTTACTCTGGAAATTAAACCGCAGACTGCCATGGGTGGGGTTGGGTCGGGTGACATTGGATTGGAGAGTATGACAGTTTTGCTACTTCATGGAAGAACTCATTTGCACGTATGAATAGAAATAATATGCTGGATATATTTTGAAAAGTTGGGTTTAAAAGGAGTGCTTGTTAAATTAAAAGTAGTGTATTTGAAGAGGACCATAATCCAGTATTACTCGAAAAATATACAGTACTTGAATATGAAGCTGATAAAACAAAAGAGCAAAATTATCTCTTGTTTTGTTTTGATGGGAAAACAAAGCACTTAAAATTCTCGTTATTATGTCCTTAATACAAATTTAACTAGGTCGGCATTAGCATTTATTCGTAGTTGTCAGATGAAGGCATGCCACTAAAATTAGAAGACTTGATTCGAGTTTAGCAAATTATCCGTAATTTTCCAGAAAAACAACTTGAACCAAACTGCAAGCTTTGCCTACCATAAATAGATATACAACCTTGTATCAATATACATAGTGAAATTAGAGAAAAATGCCAATCTTTTTTAAAAGTAAGTAAGCAAGTCCATGCTAAGTTAAGGTGAGCATCAAATCTAAGCTGAACCAAGTAAATTTGGAAACTTTTCATATTGATATTACCGTTACGTAGCTAACTTAGCGCTTTTGAGGGATATGAAAATGGTAAAATGTGTCCATTATTCCTGTTATTGCACAAATATCCTGCCCCACTCCAAACACTTTTCAAGTAGGAAGTAGCAGATCCCTCTTATTTCGGTCTTCACAACGCATCATCCCAACCATCATCATACTTTTCACTCTTCTTTCTTTTCTGTTACATAATGTAGCCTACCTACATTGTGACTGCTCAAGGCTCAGTCATGGACCACAATCACTCGTATAAGCGCATATCATCGACAGTTTGGTTTATTTAATGGAATGGGGGAGGTACCCTATTGGATCAGAAGGGATTCAACTTTCAGCAACTCCAACCATCATCTGTTATCACAACATAACTTTCTCCATCCGACGGAGCACAATGGATTTTCGACAGAGAGTGAAAGTGCCATTGAACCGCATTCATCCATTCTGGCGACTACCCACCCATCTTTCTCATCTCTCGGCTGCCAATTCAATTACCAAACTTGAACTATTCAATAGCTCAGAGAAAGAGGTTGCATGGATGTTGTGGATGGAAAATGTCCGGTTGAATGATAACAGGATGGTTGCTCCGAGGGAGAGGAGAGGGACATGGGGAAATCAACATGACCTTCTTGTTAATTTCCAGAGGAGGGTCAACATGAGTGACGGGTGTTATCATTGACATATATGTAATAGGATGCAAAGTAAAACATGTGTTGGATGTTGGATTTCCATTATATTTCAAACATCCATTTCAGTGACCACAAGGGGAAGGTTGGAGTGGATGAAACTTTTTAGACATGTAGGATGGTTATCTCCCTGTTTTGTTAAACTTTAGGAAAAAAGGTTGAAGAGAGACAAGTCAACCAAAGTATCAGTGTCAACTTTATTTTGAGTGGATTGAAAGTTTTTTGTGATTGAAAGTTTTCTGATTTCTCCGGATATTTTGGAAGCTTGCCTTATCCAACCGATTACCTTGCATGAAATTGATTTTGTTTTTTTTCTTAAAAAGGTTTTTTAGTGGCAGAAATTCTAGTGGCGATATAATTGATTCACAAAGATGAAATAATAAATAAACATGTCTTAATCTTTTGACACTTTTACTTACCTACAACAGTCATTTGAGCCTGAACTACATCAGTGTCAAATCCAGGAGCGTCCGCAGAAACTTCACATTTGAAAATTCCAGTCTGGTCGTGACGGACGGACTTCAGGTGGACGCTGTGAGCATCTGATTTGGTTGACTGAAAATTAATATATGGAAATATATTTTTATAGAAAGAATGAGGTGCTAACTTCACATGTCACAGTGCTTCACGACATGAGCAAATCTGTACTTTTGGTAACTTTGAAATGATTGAGAAACCCTGAAAAGTTTTTCTTATTTTTTTCAAAAATAGAAAAACTTTTCGACTCCGCCATCCTCAAATCGGATCAGTTTACTTAAAAAGTTGCGAAACTCTTTTGTGTCAACTGTTGCCAACTTTTTGACTGGAATTCTCTGCGCAACATGTCAATCGGCAATAAGAGAAAGTCTAACAACTACAAATTCACTCACTTACGCATGAGAAAATAAGGATGTATGTACATTTACAAAAAATATAAAATAACATGACTTACATCGACGATTACTCCCATCGTGGGGAAAACCTGAATGGGTGGGACCTCTTTTGGTACGTAACGATAAAATTCTTCTCCATCCAAATACCATTTCACAGTGTAAAGGGATTCATTACTTTCCAGATCGTACAAGCAACGAAGTGTTACATGGTCGTTGATTATAACTGCAGCTGGAACTATCACTTGAACATTCTTCAATGGCTCGACCCCTGTAATTTAGAGAGAAGCAAGACTCATTAAAATTTATGAATTATTCGTTAATTTTCATTACTTTCACATCCTACACTTTATCTTTTCTCACTTTCCCATTCCACAATTTTACACTTTCTCGGAAACACAAAAATTCACAAGGTAATGAAGAGAACGAACATTTAAATTTTAATTATACACAACTTTCTGTCCAGAGACTTGTTTATTTTCCAATTATTTCTAATTTTTACTTGAAAACGAGACGAAATGTGAGTGAACTGGAGTAATAATGAAGTTCTCAACTCGTCCGTGTGCAGCCACAGTTTCTTCGTCAAGCTTAATCCTACAGTAATAAAACCAAAAAACTGCAACATGATGCTTATTTTGTATGGGCAACTTATCGTCATAATTAGAATGTTCCAAGAATTTTTACTAAAATTCAAATCCCACGAATTGCAAAAACAGAGCAGAAGGAAAACACATGAAACAAACGCAATATTTTGTATGGACAACTTATCGTCATAATTAGAATGTTCCAAGAATTTTTACTAAAATTCAAATCCCACGAATTGCAAAAACAGAGCAGAAGGAAAACACATGAAACAAACGCAATTGTTAACTGGGCACAGAACTACACGGCATTATCTTATTTGCTGTGAATATGAACAGAGAAAACTTCATTATCTGAATAAATGAAGAGAAAGCACCTCGTTCCAATTAGATTTGGAGTTATTTTCAAGGGTGGCAAAGCGACTGCTGGGCCTCCTACGAATGTAATTTGTAATGGAGTGTAAAGTGAATGCAGTATCTGGAAATAAATCATTGTTTTTTTTATATGCAAAGTTAATGTTCTCAGCCTTTGGTTCGCTTCATATTTGAATTTATGTTGCGGATTTAACATCGAAGAAAAACATTAGTAATCAAAATAATTTCGCAGAATAAAGCTGCTTTTAAAACTCGGGGCTTTTTTCTGAAAATGACTTGACAGCTTTTAATAAATTAGCATCCTGGGGCACATTTTATTACAAGTGCTGTGCTAAGCTAGCAAGAACAATTACTTAAAAACGAAAGTTTGTATCGTTTTTACTCAATTACTGAAATTTACACGAACAATCAGAATAGTAGTTGCCAACCTTATTTAAGTTTATCCCACGTAAATATGCCATTGCAGCAATAACTTCTGAGCAATGGCATATTTACGTGGGATATTCATTCATTGCCCAAATAAAGCTTGTGGTCAGAGTTCAATTCTGAAAGAAGAAGGTAAAGTTCAATCAAACTTATCGGCCTTCGTTCCGGGTCCAGATTTAAAGTTTTACTCTCATCCATCTCCACTCCACCAAACTGAACAAATCTCCAACCACAGCAATCTCATCAAGAGAGAAAGGAATCGAACGGAAACACTTGAGTTCATTTATTGAGCTGCATTTGGATCGTAGGCGTCTAACTTCAGATCGGATGAGGCTTAACTAAGGCCTCTTCTAGAAAGTTAAGTAAAAATATCGGCAAAGTCGAACAAGGCTAGATTGAGAATAGGAAAGACGTTTAGCTCCAGCCTATCAGGTACCTAATGTCCGTTGCAATTCTTGCAGGCGACGAACGCAACCTTGCTTTTCTCGTCATCTTGGTCCCAAGCTAGAAGGAAATCCAAAATTTCTCTTTGCTTTCTCCCTCACACGCACCACAGCCGAGAAATCCATTCTGCCTCCGCTCCTGGGTCTAATGTTCTTGGGACGAAGAGACAACGTCGAAATGGAGCCCATCCTTTAACCCTAATCGAGCATGAAACAATGTTAAATGTGCATTTGTCCACCGACCTCCTATTGTTTTCTCGAAATTAAATGCATGCCTCAGTCAGATAGGGCAGTGCACTCTCCTCCTCGCTTACTTTCTCCAATAAATGTTTTTTCAGTCTGTTCAATTCAAAGTCATTGTCATTGAGTGAACTTTCACAATGTGTTGCGTACTAATGTGATGATATCAGCAACCTAGGAGCGTATGGGTGGAGGAGACATTACATAAATTACACTCCGGATATACCATGCTTAAAATTACTAAACTTAAACTGCAAAGGGGAACCAGGAATCCATTAACTTTCTCTTTCTATAGAATCCGGAGCAGAAACAAGGGATCGAGGGCATCTGGAATAATTACATTATCAACTTTGAAGAATGCAAACTCCGTAGCTAAAAGGTAGGTGAGTGGGTGGGACTATTATCAGTTCTGAGTACTCTGCATGACACCACCATCACTGGTTAAAAATGGATAGTGGGATGAAATTAAGGTATTGTCGGAGAAAGCGTGCGGGTGAAGTGGTTGGTTCTGAAGGTTGGGAAAAGCTCATTAATCACTTGGACAAGAACAAGTCGATACTTGGATGAGATACTTGGTTGGATTGGGTTGATAACGGATGCCAGGAACTGTGAGGAGACACAAACAATGCTTCCAATCCAAATCTTATCGGAGGAAGGAATGAAGGACTATTTTCCTATTGAAGCATCCAACCAAAGGATGGATCCGGGCGAGTGACAGAACAAAAGTTGTCCTGTTTTTGCCTACTTTCCGTCTCTTTGCTTTCTTTACAACAAAAAAGAGGAGTCCTTACAAAAGAGGAGAAAATAAGCGACACTAAAGGGTGGCTAATATAATACAAAGAGTCCGAGCTACTGCTGGTTTTTATGTAATAATGGGTTAATGATAATGATGGTTACTTGAGGACGGGCAGTGACAGTATGGTGGTGACGTGTGATGTGTCACTGCGCTGCAGGAGGACTTTTACTCTATTCGTACTCTGTTGAAGATTATCAACAGCTCGTTGTATCAACTTAATTAAAAGGCTTTTTTGTAGTGTAACAGAAAATTAATGTGGTAAACGTCAAACCACGCAAAATAAACAAAGTGGTTATAAAGAGTCCAAGATTAATTACGAACTTTCTCTGATCTAGAGCTATAGCCACTCATTGGAAGATCAATCAATTATAAACTCTTGGACTTAAGTATCATTTTTTGCAAACTGATACAACGATGTTATACCGATTTAATGAGCTTAAGGGAAAGTTCATCTATTAATCTTTAAAAAAGTGCAAAGGCATGTTAGTTGATGATGGTTTGGCCATTCTTAACAATCATTCAAGACACTGACTCATTCCAGTGACCTTATTTTTTTAGGAAGCTGACACTTCTAATTTATTAAATTACCGTCTCCTTTCACTCCACGGCCCAGTTTTGAAAGGAGTCTCATAAAAAATTAATTGAATCCCTAAAAATGGGCCGCACTAAAGTTAGTAGAGCGTTAGAATTTATAGACGCCATTATTTTGTTGTTCCATTTTCCCAAAAAATGAAAGCAACGTGCACAAGTTAGCCTCAGAAGCTTTACGCTTGAGCAAACACACATCAATAAGTTATACTCGAAACAAATTCGTAGGCTATTGGCAATTTTTTAGAATTCAAAACGCGTCCAATTTCTTATTCCTCAGACAAAACGAAAACTCGAGCATTGTGAAATTCATGGCTTAATTTTTGATTTGTGATAAGTTCATATTGGTCACGAACTAGTTGATGACGTTTCCGTTGCTATTTGGATAAAGTCAACTCAAAAGGTGTGGACACATTGACCCATTAAAAAGACGGAGTACCCCATTTCTGAACAATGTGAAGAATAAAAAATGGTTTAAACCGAAAAAAGTGACCAGACCAGCCCGACATGGAGGTTGGGCCACATCAATTTTACCTGTCGACTGCTTTCCCCATAAAATAAAAATGTGGTGAGGCAAAAACTCTGTAACATTCCACGTATAAGCTTTTCCAAAAGCTTTGACCATGTCGTAGAATGAAGAAAAACCTATACAATCTAGAATAAGTTGTGCCATTAAATTTTGCGCCAATTCACGCATAAGTGAATCTTTACAATTTGTATTCAACTGTTGTAAAGTAAATCTTGGTGAAGAAATCAATGGTAGTTGTGAATTTAATTTCTTGCATTTAAAATTATTTGAGTAAAATGCTCCAGTCTGCAGAGAAAATATATTTCTTACTTCAACCGATATAAGAATTAACTACGTTAAGTAATCTTCAATTTATTAGAAAAAAACATGTCCTTACATTTTTATTTATTCGTGTCAACTATCAAAGGAATCGCGGGATTTCACCCGATCCATCCATAGTATAATGCCAATAATTGTATTGCCAGCCTGGGTTTGACACCACCACAAACTCCGCACCACACAAGTTGTCCAAATCAGACATCCAACCCTTTTCACTGGGAAGAGAGTGACAGATTTGGTTCAATTGAGGAGTGGATGAAAGATAAAATGTGGCAGGAGTTGGTTGACTTTTGAGTAATTGGGGGTTGAAGTGTTCAAGTGTGGGTGGAGGTGGTGTTGACATTTGACTAGTTGACACCACTTTCTCTTCAGAATGAACGGTGTGACAGGGATGATTGTGTGTGGTTGAAGCCCACTTACTCCAACTGTGCCCACCACTAAAATCTACTTCTTTGTAAGGAAAATACTTTTTTACTCGTTGAATTGGATTCTGCATAAAAAGGACAACTGTGACTTTCACAGGAAATAAAGAATTTTCTACCAATGCACAATTGACTGGATTACCTGAATGAACTACAACATGTCGAACCTTCTATACTGCGACTTTTTTATGAAAAAATACTGAACAATTCGGCTTGGTTTTTAATGGCAAGGATTGCTTCATTTAACTGTGATGTGATCGTAGAAGCAACGGAGAAAGGAAAAAAATGTCATATTACTGAATGTCAACTTAACTGGTGAAGAAGGAAAAGAGTGAAAGTAAAACTGAAAGGATTTGAGTTAAGTGTCTTCAGAAATTTAAGTCAATTTCACCCACTCCTGTCTTTTCACTTGGTGATTTGAGAATTATTGAATTCAAGCGAGCAGAGAAATTTAGAGGAGAGAATCGGAAGGAATGTATGCATGCATGGTTTGCATACATTAATACTTTTCCTTCCGTTGCTCACAATTTGCTCAGTCAGATCAATTGGGAGAGAAAAGTCAAAAGAAAGTGAGTGGGTGTCTGGGTGGGAGGGAACTACGCCTGTTGGCTCGTGTTGAATATTAAATAAAATGCTGCATTTTTCTTCTCCCGTTCCTCTCTTAAGTTTTTAATATAATGGGAACATGTCAAAAATTACAAGTGAACGGACGTGATTGTCTTGTATTAAGTTTTGTGGATCCCAATTTTATTAAATGCTATCTTATTCCCATCAGCCTCCATCAAAGAAAATGCATTTATTTTTCTTAACAGCTACTAGTCGCAATTTTAAAGACGCAAACTCATTTTGTGTTTTGTCTTAAGGTCAACCACTTTATGCTAGCTAGACAATTTATGTTATAACATTTCTAGTCAGTCACATCTGTACTGCAACACCAGCGAGCAACCCAACCACTGCCAAAAAGATGCCAGTAGAACAGGAAGCCAGATCGGAAAAGGACTCGAGTTAAAGATTTTGGCCCACATAAAGAGCTTGGAAGTGAGACTCGATACAGAGAAATTGGAGAGAGATGGAAAATCTTTCACTGTCAGATAGTAGATAGAAAAGGGAGTAAAATGGATGTTGGATTTGTACAAGGAAAAATTCAACTCTTCAATCTGCCTGTCGAAGAGTTCTGCCTCTATGCATGCCTACATGATTACACATTACTCTTGACTTGGCTACTTCTCTTGTCTATTTTACTCATGTGGCTGGCAGAGTATTGACTTGACTCTCATCCATCCATTGTCTGATCCGATCTCCATCTTCAACTGGAGTGTAATGTAATCAAATGTATTCCTCAACCAGTCTATTTATTCATCTCATTCCATGCATCCTCCCATTTTGTACGACGTTGATGGCCTAAAATTACGTTTGCATTCATTTACATATGCTGCATAAGGAATCATGTCCCCCGAGTAGGATAATACTTTCAATTTCTACTGCAGCAGAATGCCTGGCCCGTGATAAGATCTGTTTGCGTCGGATTTTGGTTGTCATCTTTCTTTATTTCTATTCTTATGGCTGCGATATGATTTTGTTCCAACGCCCATTCTTCACTCTCAGTAAAAACAAGAGTCTCCCAACCAAACCTTGCCACAAATATTTTATGAATGAAATGAGTGATGACAGAAATTTATTGGAGTGGTTGGTTTTAGGAGAGTTTGGTGAAGTATGAGTAGTTTGCCAAAGTTGGGATAAGCAGGAACAGTGCCGAGAAGAAAAGAATAAGGTTTCATTTCATAGACGAGTTCCATTCTTCTTTTCCTTGTATACTTTACTTAGCTGAGGGAGGGAAATATGAGCGAAATTTTTGCGATTTTCTCCTTTCCTCCCAAATATATTGGCGAATCGTGACTCAAGCTAGTGTAAAGAGATTGAAAATGCGGTGCTGGTAACGTTACACTCTTTCCGCCTTCCTTTATCGATTCACATTCAGTCTTTCACCAACCATAGCCGCCATTCTTTTGGGATATAGACGCAGAATATTACAAAGCATCCATCTACTGAAGAAAGAGAGGTCTTCTACACCCACCAAACTTTTTCCACCATCCCGAGACACTGCACTAGAACTGGTAGGACGACGGCTTCACCATATGTATGACCATAGACATTAGAATGATTCGAAATTCACATATCTGGGGCTTAGAGTGCTCCCCATAAACTCTTACCCAGGAATCTAACCCCGTTCTTTTACCCACCCACCATCCACAACTTTGGCCATGTGTAATAGAACTGTCGTCCACATTCTTCCATATTCTGCGTAAAAGTACTTCACCCAAACTCCATTCTAACTGCATGGCATGCTGTGCTTGAAACGGCAATAACTGTAGTAATACTAATACGAGCACTCAGAGTGACACTAATACAACGACAGTGTCTGGACAAGCATTACGAGTTTTTTTTACTATGTCGTAGAAAAGTGGGACTCAAACTGAGCTGACACTGCTCTTCGGCAGATTGGGCCTTGCATCACAGAACATTCAGTTCAAATGTTCGGATGGAGATAGACACAGGACGTGGAGAGTTATCGGAAACGGATCCCTTCCCATTTCAATCCAAATGCACCCATGTCAACTCCAGTTTCAGCCAATATTCTCTGGGTCATACCACAACCACTGGGTGCATCATGTAGGCCAGGAAGCCGTTAAAAAATTGATGTGTACAGATTTGAATGTGAATGACGAAATGCTCAAGTGTTGATTTACAGCAAATCCCATGCAGTCTGGACTGAAATTAACTTTCTTTCCAAATTCTGAAAAGAGAGAGATATATGACGGCATGAATTTCATTTTAAGGCTTCATTTCCATTCAACCGCTGCCAAGCTGCCAGCCATCCCCGGTTTTATGTGAGCTCAGAAGAATAACGTGAAAAACATTTATTGCTCTGGTGTGTTGAGGATTTGCAAAATAAAAATGTATTTCATACCCAAATAATAACATATCGGGGTTTATAACCCCAGCAGACATCTATATAACCACACAACTACCACATGACACTGTCCCTATTTCCTTTCTTCTCCGTGGACTACATTCTGTCCTGAGCTAACAGAACAAGATTGCCAACAAATGGAGGTTACAAACGTATATGTTGGTGGCACGACTCTGTCCACTTTTATGCTCAACAAACCAATCCAAATGGCAAACCTTTCTTCTTCCGACGGATGTTAAGGGACGCGGATGTAGGTCTACTTCACTTCACAACCAGACACACGGAAATGGTTCATCCATATATTCATAAAATTGCTTTTTTGCAGTCAATGCTCTTCTCTCAAAGGGATTCAAAATCCACATAAAATCTCGACATGCTCATGTTGCAGCGGTGCATGTAGCATATTTTGTTAAAATATGATGCATTTCACAAAAAAATATACAAAATATATTTTAAAGTTACATAAAAAATATTGTCCCGCACCATTATTTAGATTGTGGCACGTTTTTTTGCGTAACTGGGTCAAATTTAGCGATTTATAATGATTCCAAATCATTCTGGTTCAAAGTCCAATAAAATTTGCAAATTGTGTACATTTGTGTACAAACTGCATCTTTTATCCTTACCCGGCCCACACTACTTTGCAACATTCTGTTCTGTTTTATACTTAATTTTTTTTGCTTCTGCCTGTTACTGGAGTACGTACCAACCTCTCAAAGGCCGGAGACATAAATTCTCTAATCTGGAATCTAAATTGCTTTGAATGCACTAGAAAATGTGTACACAAACTCTTTTATTACTTTCCTATTCACAAGCATTCCAAACTTCAAGGAGGGAGACATTTTGAACTGGAATGAATTGGTTTGTAGTCAGTTCTCAGCTTTAGACAGTGTCGCTTCTTCTCTTATACATATTTAGCTGGCTCCGACCTCCAACGCCAAAATCCTTTAGTAATGCTCATATACTACTATCCATGGTGGGAGAGGAGCGTCGGAGGAAGGAATTTGGAATCGAAGAAGAAAGAAATAAATTAAAGGATGTGCAGAATTTTTATGCGGATACGATGCGCTATCCTTCAATTGATTTATTTTCTCATTTCTCCTTTTTTTCTTTTTACAAATATATGCTTTAGCCAAGCCTTAACTTGGTTAGAAATTAGTTAACAAATAGAAATATATAGAGCACTAGCCAGCACGGTATTAACACAACGTTGAACTTAACCACTATCCTTGCTTCCTGCAGGAGAAAGCAGTGAACATTACTTTGGTAGGAATGCGCAAGGAAAGGGCGAGGAGAAAGTGAAGGGCAGTTCTCATTTAATTGTTATTTCCTTCCTTATTTCCATCCAAAGTCTAGTTTTAGGTATATTCCTTACTACGGATAGAGTTTGTTGATTCAACCGAGTTCAGTCAGAGACCGGATGGAATGATGTTGAGAAGTGTTATGGAGGAAATAATAATCCAAACTCATTTATTATTTATAATGAAGGCACAGACTATTAGTAAATTCACAAAGAGATGAGAAAAGATGCTAACCAAATGAAAGCACAACCTGGCATGAATACCATTTTAAAAATATGTTTATCTGTATATGTTGCAATGTCAAGCAATTTTTAAATGAATATAATTTGCTTAAGATAACTTAATATTTTTTGACAAACAAGTGTTAGTTATTGAGCAACAATCCTTATGAAACGTGTGACATTTAATCTCGCTGAATATTTCAAACATGCCTTTCGCAAGAAATATATATTTCTGTCCGGAATTTCATACCGTAACCTTAAACAAGTTTATCAAACTAAAGAAACGTCCTTGACAAAAAGAAAAATGTTTCTGGGAGTTGGTGGAGATTATGACGAAATATTTTATGAATGATCTCGTTCATTTTCTAATACAGACGCGTAGTTGGCGTCAGAATTTTCCTTGTTGAATGAGAAGCAAAAAAAAGAATTTCTTGTTTTGGATTACTACAAATAGGTTCGGATTCAATTTGCAGTCTCAGCTAAATCATTTTCTCTCTCCTCCGTTCTGACTCGTTTCTAAATGTTTAATGAAGGAATTGCACTTTTGTTCCAAAGTTCACGTCTTGTTGTGCAACAAATAAAGGAAGGAAGCAACAACTGGCTGAGTTGTTTCGTAGTAGCACAGTGCAACTTCCTTTACGACCATTTCACTCATTTTTATTATTTATGTAATAGCCAAGATGGAATAAATTTCTGCTGAATGTCTCATCATCCTCTTGCTCCAGGCATGAAATGAAACGCTTCGTGTAAAAGGATTTCAGACATTTTCTACTTTTCACTCCAATCCACTACTCACCATTCCGCTTTTGCGAAATAACAGCGGAATATATGTCAAAGAGTGGGAGTCGTAGTCAGTCATATAAATATTGCATTATTTATGTCACAAAAACGTAGTAAAAGTAGGTATGGATAGATGCTCATTGTTACAATTACAAGGTCTTTTCCAAAATTGAAACCCTTGTCACCGATTCAAGCCAGGCAACTTGATTTGATATTTGATATTCTGCTAGTTTGCATTTCTGCGTTGTATTGTATTCGAAATTGACGAGTAGACGGGACAAGGGATGAATAATGATGTTGGATGCTGGCAACTGGGAGCAGGACAAAAAGGGAACAAAAGGTTGCGTTAGCTTATCATCCATCCGATATTACATTATCAATAACGGAGACTGTCAACTGCCGAGTTTATCCTTGAATTTACACTACATGTCTCCCACGTCGTGCTGGTGCGACTATTACGAACAACGACCGGTGTTTACGTGATCTTTGGGATGCTGCGGATTGAATGGAATTTTCGGGAGGATATAAAATATTGTAAAGAACAATGTAAAGAAGTAGCGAAATGAAAACATTTATCATTGTTTCAGATGCTAAACTTGCTCAAAATGGTTACCTAGTTCGAAAAATAAGCTGAATAAAAGTATTACGAAACTTATGCATGAAAATAGCGTCAAAATATTAACAATTACCATTTATCGGGAAACACAACGTTTAGTTATCTTTCAATTTGAAAACAGACGACAGAAAGGGCAATCAATTCCATTACAAACAAATGACCGGACAGCCAGACAAGGTAATCCAATAAAGTAGACTGCATTTCATTCCAATACTTAATAAATGCCAGCCTAGGACTACGACAAATCCCAATCCTTTTTACTTCCTACACAACAGAGTCCACAATTTGGGACAAAAACATTTTTTGGTTTAGAACCAAATGTCAATTGCAGAATTGTTGTGGATTTTTGATTTATTTTTCTCTGATTCTGACTCAAAGAGGCGGACTCATGTGGCGAGGAGATGGAGAAAATAGTAAAAGTTATGTGTAAACAGATTCGACGGAATTGGCTGCACATCACATAGATATATATATCTATACAGGAAAAGTAACAAATTACAATTTCCACAAATTCTGGCTGTTGTCCCCATTTTTAGCAAAACAACTGATTCAATTTTTCCCTTTTCAAAATACAAGACATAGTAATTTATACTTTTGTTCGGAAATCAAAGATTATTCCTCACTGGGAATGGCTCAATAAAACTTGAAGCAACTCTGCCCCATGAATTTGTGAATGGGATTGTATTTTATACCCTGTAAAGTTAGTCAATACAGTCTGTACAATGGGTGACACAATTTATAAAGGAATTTCTTCAAAAGTCAAACCGGGGAAAAGTTTAGTCTTGAACATAACAAAACAAGAGCGATCTTCTTTCGCCTTGATGGTCTGACTACCCTCGTTTTTTTGAAGCTCTGCAACGAACCAACTTTTCGCATGAATATCTGAAACCACCCACTCGAAAAAATTCAAGGCCCGCACTCCCACCATCAGCTCCGGAAAGGAATTTAGGTCAATAAAAACCATTTCTGGAAAGCAACGCAGAAAAACGTTGTGATGAGGAAGCGACGGTAGGGAGGAAGGACCATTTATTTCATTTGAGTTGTTGAAAGGAGAAAGCATTAGAACATGGAGGAGGAGCCATTTACTTTTATTTTATGTCTAATATCTACTTCATCATTTGGTGCTAAGTACAACTTGGAATTAATGACATTGAGCCAAAGAATTGGATGTGAATCTGAAATAGGGCTCAATGCTCAAGGACATTTTACTCTTTCATACAAAATCATCGGCCTACTTTGAGCTGACTTTGAGCTGAATTTTAGATTTTATTTCGACTCATTTTCTTTCCGTTGATGACGACCATTAGTCCTTTGTGTGGAGGAACAACAATAATTTAATACTTTTATTTTAATCACTAATTCCTTTCCAGCTTAGTAAAGTTTCCTTTCAGCCTTTTGATTATTTTGTCTCCTTATTTACAGTTTACTAGGATGGGGTGGGACAGCATTTTGAGTATGCTCTGGAAAAAATATTATTCTGCAAAAAGTTGTACACGCTTTTATTAAAATCGCTACACGAACATCTCCCATCCAACTAGGTGCAATTATACATTGACACGTATTCCTTAATATTATTATGTAACATTGCACAGACAGCAAAATTCCATAAGCAAAAAGAACTCTCAACATTTTGCTGGACTTCTGCTACCACCTACTTTCACTTCCCGTCCAGCGAAGAACAGCAGGCACCTCATCCAACAAACCATTCACATATCCAACCACCTTATCGCATTTCACGTGCAGGGCCAAACCAACTTTTTCTTTGGGTGAGTGGGTGAATTCATTCATCATGATATGCTAGTTTTAATGATATTCGTCCTTATTTCCGGGTCCTGTTTTAATTTCAAACTGCAATATTTGCCTTGAAATGCGAAAAACATATCCGAATTTTCAAAACCAACGTGTCGTGAAGTAACAGGATTTTGCACTCGACCAAAAAGAAGACTTCAACTTGGTAGTAGCACCTTCAATTTCATTTCCATTACGAATATTACCTCCCGCCCGGAATTCATTGTGTGAAGTACTGCAAGGTCTGGTTTTGGCGTTGGTCTATACCTTCCCTTGCAACACGTGCACCAAAAACGAGTCTGGACTTTTGAGTTAGGTCTGAGAAGGCAATATCCATCTCAGATTGAGATTATGGAATTTCCTTCCTTCCCTCATGTTAGCTGCAGTGCATTGTGTAAATTGGACTGGGAATGGGGTCGTATGAAGAAAGTTGAAAAGAATTGTAAGTAAAGTAATATGTGATGTGGTGTGGTTAGTGATTCAGGTCTGTCTGTTGAGAAACTGCTGCTGCTGCTACCACTGACCAATATTTTTCCACTTTGTTCAACCCGTGCTATTCTAGTTTTGCCGAGATTGGAATAAGACGAAATTAGAATAAGTTTTTTTTGCCCGTCCCGTTCACCACATGACCTTTTCTACGGCTTCTTTCGTAACCGGCAGCCATTGTTGTTGGTAAAGAGCATGCACGCAGCCACTGATCTGCATTCTTAGGATTTAGACAAACAACAAGATTGTGTTGTTATGTTGGGATAGTGCACGCCGCCAGCGAGGCGTGTCAAAAGTTTTAGTATTAGATTTTGCAAGAATCAGCAACTTCTTCCTGGAGGAGAATATTCTTTCCTCATCACCATCATCGCCATGCAGCACCATACCACAACCAAGGAATTACATAAAGTTAAGGTGCTCCCATCCCATATCATCATATTTAAGCTTTCTCCACGTTTCCCTTAACCAACCCAGGTTTCAACATCACGACCAACTGGCGCAAGTGGTAATAAGCAAATTAACCAACGGTGGAAATTGGTTTCCTCTCCCAAAATTACACCAGAGGTCATGCAAATGAACGAATTAGTCGAGAATCCCCGCAGTCTATGCAATTTGAGTTTCATTTCGTCCAAGATGGTGAATCAGGAGGTTGGTTGAACTATGGAGCAGATTTAGACATAATTTGGTTTGGTGGGATGCATGGTTTACTCGGGTCTGTATTTCGACTCGAGTTAATTCTCCTTAACTAAACTTAACCATTCCTTCCGGTTGGGCCACTTTCTCCCGAGCGAGACTGATCCATCTTTCCCCATCCATCATCCACTATTTATATAATCTCATATATTCTAGCCAACCAGGGAAAGGTTGGTTCTGGATGGATTTGTGGTTTAGCCGTCTTCTACACAGCCCCTTGGACCCTGAGTGATACATTATGCAACTAATTTGTGGTGGTGCCCCACGCCCAAAGACGGGCTGGACCTAGATCCACTCCATCAAGACGGAAAATAATGGAGGGGACAGATGTCACGTTTGATTTTATGAGTAGGCTGACCATGTGGAGCATGAACCATGCTACGATAAAAGTTTGAATGAGTTATTTCCTCTTCACTTTTCTTTTCCTTGCCCAACCCCGATTCCTTACTTAAGGCAATTTTAGAGGAAATGCCATTTCATTTTTGAAGGAATAAATACACCCTACTCAATGCAGAAAGGTTGAGTGGGTGCATGTTGCATGCACGTGCAAGTGTTAATGCATGGGTATTTCAATTTCAATGCCTGGACTTTGAGCTTTTTCTAAAGATGAAATTATAGTAATCTACTTATGAGCTTTATATGATACATAGTAAAATGTTGTCATTCTTTATATGAGGAGATGCCATTTCGACACATGAAGCCTGGGCAGGGCGCTTCGCTTTCTTACAATTTTTTACGAAAAAGCGAAGCTCACCAACTTCATATGCCTTTTGGCAACT
The DNA here is from genome assembly GCA_036491905.1 of Folsomia manolachei. Taxonomy (NCBI): domain Eukaryota; kingdom Metazoa; phylum Arthropoda; class Collembola; order Entomobryomorpha; family Isotomidae; genus Folsomia; species Folsomia manolachei. Next base: position 17,476 of record JAAXNX010001058.1, read on the forward strand.
TACAACATGGCTAAAAATCTAAAAAGTTTCCGAATGTTCAGCGCTTCCAGCTTCAATGACCAGGGCACTCAAAAAAAAACGGTTGTCATGATTCCTCCCACCTACAGCTGATTTTATTGTGGCACCGTGAATTTAGAGACAGTCGTCGAAAATCTGAGCTGCGAGTTGCTTCATTAATTTTGATCTTGTGTCGAAATTTTGGATTTCTTTGCAAAAATCCCAGTTTTCCACTAAAAACAAGTACGAGACGCCTTCGTACCACCCTCTCCTGTTCTCACTTTTCTGGAATCTACAACTTTGAAGCCCAACCATGTCCACTCAAGAGGTCGACCCTGAATCTGGAGCTGAACCGATGATGGACAATCCACCGCCGCCTCCTGGAATGGGACCTGACGGCAAGCCGACCGTTCTCGTCATCGTCCTCTGCATTTTGTTCCCATGGGTGGGCGTCCTCGTTTACAAAGGTCGGTGCGACGGCCAAGTTTGCCTTGCTGTCCTTCTCACCTGTTTGGGTGGATTTCCTGGAATGATCTACGCTCTCTGGGTCGTGGGCTGCTGCGACTCTGGGCCACCTCCACCTCCGCCGGGGCCACCTGAACCAATGGAACAGCCCGGACCGGTAAGTTCACTTAAGGGATACACAAACTTCAATAGTTTCCCTTGCTTGCTTATTTACTAATAATTTACTTCGCTTATTGCAGGACCAATGAAATGGCGACGTGCAAAATTAACAGAATCCAAACCGGCAGCATTCTCAACGACGACATCCACATCATCTCAGCGACAGATCTACTCAGCGTCAAAGTAAATTTCATAATTATTATTATTGTAAACAAAAATGTAACCCAAATTCTATCTGTGTCTATAATTTGTATTTATTTGAATTTTGAAAACTTGTAAGAATCTCGACTCCAAGAATTGTGAATAAAATGTAGTGTTTTGTAAATCAATTTGAAATCATCTTCTTATTCTCGCCCTATTAAACTACCTCATAGAAGTCAAGAACTTATTTTATTCATTGTAACTGCTTCAAAAAGTTAACTATTGTATACGAGTATTTGATATTTAGGCCGAAAATTAACGCCGCCATTGAATTTCCTCTAATTTCATTAAAGTTTTTTTACTAACTCAATAATGTAACATTATCAGTCACCCAAACAAAGCTTGTTTCGTAACTTACATCACAATCACCAAAAATCGCAAAGAGTTATACAAATCTGTTACATTTCTCTCATTAAATATACTTTTTCATTATAAAATTTTTATTGAAGTGATACGAGAGCTGGAAAGTTCGCAAAACACTTTAACTTCAAACGCCCATCCAAGGTTGACGTCTAGACTTTCATTCAAAAGAATTAAAAGTCAATAAGCTAAAAGGAGCTTCATCCCGAACTAAAAATTTACATGGTTAAAACTCAGCCCAGCCAATTAATGGATATTACACAACTTCAACTTTCTCCTTCCTTCCCTTCCCAGCCAGCACTGTTGTCTCCTGATTAGAAATATGGATGCCGTTTGCAATTTCCAATTTGCATATCAATCAGCAAACAACTTCATTTTTCAAATATTCAAACAGAATTTGAATACATTTCAGGAAATTGATTTGATTGCGTTTAGATTGAGCAAGAATAGTGAGAAAACTTTATTCTGATATTGAAAATGATTCTCGGAATGATATTTAAGATCACCACCAGCCAACCGTGAAGCAAGGAAAGTCATTCGTAATCAAATTAGGAGACGCTCCGAGTGCATTATAAGACTTTATGTACTGCCACGTGTAAATTTATCAAGGAAAGTATCCGTATATTTGTATTGTACCCCACAATTTGTAGCTGAATATCTCGTCTTGTAGAATCCGGAGAGTGAGGATGACACGCCGTCATCTAAAAGTGTGACAAAATTAATACGCTCCCACTCCCACTTTATGGTTTATGTAAATATGCAAATGTTGTCGTCAGCCAGCTCATCCCAGACTCCTTAATTTACCATCAGCCATGAATATGCGAAAGCTCCCTTCTTGTAAGTGCCATTCCATTCACGAGCAACTCAACTCGAGTTTCACTTTTACTAGTAGAAGTACTACTACCACCACTACTTCCTAGTTTAGTGTTAAATCTTTTTGGGAATTTAATGAGACCTTGTCAACCAAACTAAACTGGGGATGGTTGACTTGTTTGCTTCAGAATAAGGGGAAGAAAGTTACTTGAAATGCTTACTCCTTCTCGGAATTTACAGTTGTTCATCCTTATTTTGCTTTCCCTTCCAAATAGTAGCACACACACATGTCGGCCACCTTTTAATTCTTTGCAATACACGGGATGCTCAGCGTACCAACTAATACTGAAGATATTTGAAACATGTGCAATCAATCAACTAAGTAATTGGTATATGTATATTTTGATACCAATTTTGCAATGTGTAGGTGGTACTACTACAAAGTTTCTAAAAGTAACAAGTACTCCAGTGTAGAACTAATTGCCACTTAGTCACAATCAGAGTGAGGGTTTTACTATACTTTGACTTTCTTAGGCGAGGGTGACAAATTGCTGTGAATCTTTGATCACTTAATTACAACAAACACTCCCGTTCCTCATTCCGCCTCACTGCTCTCCACGCATATCTAACTAATGACTTAATTGAGTTATTTTGTTTTTGGCCAAACCCTCCCATTTAGATGTCCAGGTTTCATTTACGGTTTGGAAAAAACCGTTCTTTGAACATTTAGCATTGGGAAGCCCATTTTTGTAAAGAGAGGATGTGTGTACAACACCTGACCAAATATACTGCTAAAGAGATTACTTAATTTCTTCAGTGGTCATCTTTTTGGTGAAATGGTGTAACTATCTGCGGCCCGATGTAAAATGTTCTTCCCACATTCAAACAATTCATTGTTTGTAACTAACACCATTTGATGAACAGTGCTCGTTGAACGCACAAACTACACCTATAACTTCAT
>JAAXNX010001059.1:0-20412 GCA_036491905.1 Folsomia manolachei
TTATATTTGTTTTCGAATAACATGCAATACTTTCTATTGAATATTTATCGAAATACCTTATTAAAGCAAATTATTCATGTTTCCGCAAAATTTGACGAAACTTTGTTGAGATATATTTGGCATCACAGTGTACAACGCTAATTGATTTCTAACTATTTCGTGAATCGAAAACCAATTAAACGTTATCAATTCCTGTTTAGTCATTTCCGAGTACTTGTACTTTTATGAATATTTATTGAAACTAATTGTTTTAAATTTCTCTCATAATGCTGAATTAAATTATTGCCTACCTCAATATGAAATATGAAATTTGACAGTTTCACCGAATTTGATCTAGCAGAATTATGTTTCATTTGTCATATCATATCTTTTCGGCCAAAATTTGTAATCGTATTGGCTTTAATTAGGTTACTCTTAAATTTTTTAGGTGGTGATGAGTTGTTCTGTGACGTTGTTGTACATTGTTAGGGTGCACCACAAACCGATGGACAGTAGTAAAAATCTATACGAAAATGAAAATAATTTCCACAAAGCTGTGTGGTTGCCTGTGATAAAAAGCATAATGGAAGGAGTCAATTAATGAATTGTGTACAATTCTAAATTGGGATTAAGGCTTTGTGAATTTTAATAAATTTTACTATGAAAATTAAATATTTCTGAAATCAATCTGGGATAAATTGAACAATGCTTTGTACCTTGTACTTATGGTTTGTACACTAAAGATATACATGAAATTCTGATCTGTATTTACTTCGATGACTGTGATATGCTGATTAATAACTTCCCTCAATTCATTTATTGCTTACAGGTGAGTAAGAATGAGCTACATTAGTTAGACATGAATGCATATTTTATGAAATCTCATATAATCTAACACCAAACATTTAAAAACAGTTGACACAATTTTCATAATAATTCTTACACACAAAGTTTGGTCAATAACAGAAAAATGGTAACAAAAGACAAGAACTATCACCAGTCAGATTACAACACTGAACAATGCAGAGTAGAAATACTACCCGGATCGGACAGCGGAAGGGAAGGTGTCAGTTTACCAACATGAGCCGGATTGTTTGCAATTTCCCCTCTACGTGCTACCCGTCCTGCCAATATTCTTTCTCCCTGTTCTTGAAAATCTATAAATTGAGTCAGTTTTCGAATGAAATTGGAATTTTTCACGTTGCTAAACAAAAAAAACCCGGGTGCTGAAAACTCGGGGGCGTTCCTGTGGTGATTCTATATATCCTTTGGCAAATCAACGAATAAAAAATTTCAGAAATTCATTTTCCACAAAAAATTTCCTTACGAATATCCTTTGAGTAGAAAAATCAAACAGTGCTACTTGATTCTTGCCCGATTGATTTTTAATATTTTGGGGAAACCTTAATAGAAAGTGAACAAAGTGCAAGCATTTCAATCTAACTTTATACATTTTACGCGAAAATCGTCAACATGTCAAAACGCTTGGACAACCAAGACGGGTCCTTCTGCCACCCTTCCCGCACCGTCCCCCCGGCGAAAAAATGGCGACAACCTCCCGATCCCAGGAAGAAGTCAGTCATTGGTGAGTTATCCGACATGGACGAATCCAACTGTGATCCTACCCTCACTTCCGCCAAGAAATGGAAGCCTCCTCAAGGGAATACTACAGATAAGCCCAATTTTGACCTCCCACCTGCACCCCATCCACGGATTGAATGTTTTCGAAATGACCCATGGGCAGAGCATCCTCTCCTTCGCTACGACTCCTTGGCGGAAAAGAAACAGCTGGACAATGAAGTTGTTATCCGACGTGGGAAAAAGGTCAAGAATGCCGTGGCGAATGTGGTGTACAGAAATATGAAGACGGAATGTGGTCAGAAGGTCAAGGACGACAATGACGACTTGGAAGCCTTCCTGACACAAGATGACTTTGACGAGTATAGACGAGACAGTGTTAAGTCTGCTCCAGTTGTGCCCATCCAGAAAAGTTGGTTGAGGCATATCGCTGCGGTAAGTGTGGCTGTTTCGGGTGGGGATAAGATAAATTTTGAATTTTAATTGATTGTTCTGTTTCCTCTCCTTCCAGATGGTTCCAAAAGAATTGAAAAAACGGAACTTGCCACTTTTCCGAGCTTTAATAAAGGAGGTGGAAGAACGCTATGAAATGGTGTTGCATGAATCGATTCTCAACTTTGTTCTGGTGCCGCCGTCTGGATATGTGGATCCTTATCTGCTTGTTATTAAGTACCCGACGTAAGTTTGGCGAAATGTTCTAATTAATGAAGGATGGACTGGCGAATAACTGGCACTAGTGGTGTCAACGACAGACTATAATGTTTGTTTGTATTTTGCAATGCAGATTTTCAACCGCACCTCCACCATGGTGGGAGACGTTCCGAATTAACCGTCATATAATTGCACAACAACTTCGGATGTTGTACCCTATTGTGTCCAAAACATTTCTGAAAATGAGAAGCCTAATGAATACATACAAACTTTTTGATCCCAGTAAACTCGAGTAAATACCTTACATTATTTATTTACTTGTACAATTTGTGATTCTTCAACTTAAATGGCTTCACACAGACCTGGATTATCAACCTACTTGAGGCCAGAGGAGCTGAAGGACGCCATTATTAATCAGATAACGACAAATGGAGACATGTTTTTACAAAAATTTATTCCTCAACTCGTTCGAATCTTTCAAAATCCAAAGGCTCTGAAAGGACTTAGTGAATCCAAACAAGAACTCATTATGGAGTGTGCGTCTCATATGATTGTGTCTGATGTATGGGTCACTTACTTTCTTTTTATGTGCTAAAATCTATGAAAACATGCAGAAACTCGTTTTTTTACAATTTATGGTGTAGGCGACATCCTGGGCTATGAGCACAATCCAGGAAATTGTCCGAGCATATGAAAATTATACGCAATTTCTTCCAAGGATTTTAGTTGACACTGCAATCGAGGATGGCAAAGTTACTTTTGCTCCTCCTGTTGAAGGGTGGTTGTATTGTTTTAAGAAAATCGTTGACGAGGTAAGTACTCGTATTGTTAAGAAATGTGGCTTGATTTAGTGCAATTTTCTTGTTTTGTAATATTTGGAATTTAATTAATTTGTTCAGATTGTGGGCGTCATTCAAAATATTCCGGATGTTGCTGAGCTTTTTTGGGGACGATTTGAGCAAGACAAGTCAGTTAAAGTATTTTGCAAAATCTCGATCCCAAACTTTCTTGTTGAACACATGACGGAACGTTTTCGGTCCGTGATGGACGTCTGGCTGGTTGATGTACAGAGTGTGGCAGAAAGGATATGTAAGATAATGTGTATTATTGATGTTACAATATTAATATTCTATATAATTACATTTTTATTTTGATACATAGATGACAAGTACAAGCCATTGTTGGATGGAACAGTAAAAGCCGAACTTCTTACATTTATTGCTTCAGAGGAGAAAACATTCTACGACGGCTTCAAATATTCCGCATCTCTAAAAGAGTGGGGTCAATCCATGTATGAGATTCCCAAAAATGAGTTTATTGGTTGGATTCAAGTTAATAACGAAGATGTCATTGGGAGACTACTCGACATTTGTAAAGCTCATCAGACAATCATTTCCGACTACTTGACAAAGTGGCTCCGTGCCCACAATTATGCGTGAGGGGAACTGGATTAAAATGAGATTCAGCTTTTCAATTTGCATCTATATTTTTAATACGACGGGATCTGATTTTGATTTATTTGACTAGAATCATCATGGGCTACAAAGACATTCGAGACCGCCTCCTAACAAAACCTTCCACAACTGCGGAGCTAATGGAGTTGGTGGAGTATATTGACGAAGCTCGAGGAGTTTTGTTGCTTCTTTTGAAGGAGGACGTAATTGAGAGTTTGAAAATGTGTCTCGCCTACATGGATTATTATTTGCTAAGTGCGGACGATATGGAACTTGCTATCACGGCTCAAAAATTACTTAAAAAAATTCAACCGGCATTTGAAAAAAGTGCAATTGTAAGTTACTCTCGCTTTATAGTGTACATTTCTGTTTGTGTTTCATTTCGTAATTTTTTATATTTTTCACCGCTCGTTAAAATTGGGAATTTAATACAGTAATTGGGGTTTTATATTTTCTCTTCATGCAAAACATTTTAATGCAGCCGGAAGGATTTATCTGGACCTTTTTCAAAGTGCAACCCGTACTGAACCGATTTTTATATATGTATCAGTCAGTAGATTAGAATAAATTAAAAAGAATTATGATATCATAATTTGTTCGTTAAACCTCTAAGTAGCTTAGCCAATTTTAGACATGTGCTTCAACATCTCTTTTTATTTGCCACACAGATGATTGAAGATCAGAAAGCCTTGTTTGAAGAACAACTTCACCAAAAAGTAAAAGACATGAAGGAGGACTTGGCAAAGTTATTACGAAGGGTCAAGGAAGACTTTGGACGGTACGGAGATTACAATGAAGTTGGAAATTATTGCGATGTGAGTATTTCGTTAGATATGATACACCACGCTTGACTGCAACTAGTTCTTATCTTATGACCATTGAATGTAGGATTTGCGGTTTGTCACAAGACGGGTTGAGCTCCTCCAAGAGGGAATTGATTGGATTAATACGGAAGAAGGACTTTTCAAATTTAATCCCACAGAATTTGGAGACATGGAAGAAATTAAGAACCACTTGGATCCTTATACCCGTTTATTTGAAACGACTCGTCAGTGGCAAAGAGCCGAGAAAAAGTATATGAAGGGCGATTTCGACCTGGATGCTCCAGAAATTGATAAAGAGACTCAAGGCTATTTCAAGTAATGAAATTACTTTTTGTGGTTTTCATCGAGTAGCCAATTTCGCATGGCTAAGTTTATTTATGATAATTTGAATTATTTTTATCAGTGAGCTAACTGAACTTCAAGCGTTGTTCAAAAGTCGAATCAAAGCCGAGAAGGAGTTGGAAGCGAAGGAGAAGCACATTCCGGTGTCCCTTTTGTACGACGAGGATAACCTAACGGAAATTCCACCCCCACTCAAGATTTGCATGGAGGCATTGGATAGTTTGATTAAATTTCGGGTAAACTATTATAAATTAAAATATATAAATTCACGTGTCTTAGTTGTATATGGTTAACTGACTTATGTCCAGACAAACCTACCTGCTATGATGATTTTATGCAATCCTGCTATGCGGCAACGACATTGGGAACAGATGTCCGAATTTTCGGGGTTGGGAATGGTTCCAGACACTGGAAGCAGTTTGAAGAAACTTTTAGAAAAGGGACTGGACCCTTTTATGGAAGAGTACGAAATAACTATTTGTAGTAATGTGACATTTTTATTCTTAGATGCAAACTTTAAAATATTCTTCACATAATTTGCAATAGGTTTGAAGAAATTAGTTTTTGTGCCACTCAAGAACTGGAGTTGGCTACCACAATTGGCGATATGAAAGAGACTTGGGAGCATGAAAAGATTGATTCTGCTCCTTACAAGTAATTATGGCAGCTTATTTTATGGACTTCTTTAATTGGTAAACTCAATTCAAATCTGTTTTCAAAACTTGTAGAGATACTGAGACAACCGTGCTTCAAGGCGCAGAAGAAATTCAATACTTGCTGAAGCAAAATATTGTGGAAACCCAAATATTAAAAGGTTCTCGATTCGTTACTCCACACAAAGGTTGGGAACAGTTTGCACAGATAATAGAATCATATAAATAAGACAGCTTCATTGTTATCTTAACCATTACTTTTAACTCTTCACTTGAAGATACGGTCGTTGATTGGGAAGCCGTTCTTCTCCGTGCTCAGGCCGCCATGGAAGAATGGACAAAGGTACAAGGTCGCTGGACTTATTTAGAACACATGTTTTCCTCTGAGGACATTGCAGCTTTACTTCCAGGTATAAATACGGAATCAAAAAGAAGCACTTAAAAATGAAATTCTTTAATTAAGTTTTTTTTCTATCTCCAGACGAAGCTGCTTATTTCAGTGTCGTTGACGAAATATGGAGAAATATAATGCAGGAGTTGGAAGGGCAAACGACTGCTTTAGAAATGGCAAAGAAGCCTGGACTATTGGAGAAACTACTTCAGTGCACGGCTCTTCTGGATAAAGTGCTCAAAGGACTGAATACGTATTTAGAAGAGAGACGAGTGTCCTTCCCAAGATTATTCTTCTTAACGAATGAAGAAACTGTGGAAATCCTGGCAGAAACGAAGGATGCCAACAAAATTCAACCTTTTCTGAGTAAACTTTTTGAAGGGATAAGTGAACTTCGGATTGACTCAGAAATGCTGGCCTTTGGTATGCTAAGTGCTGAAGGGGAACGGGTAACTTTCTCCAATCCTGTGGATACGGGGGGTGTGAAGGGTTCTGTAGAAAAGTGGCTGGCTCAGGTTGAGTTGAAACGAAACTTTTTTGAATCGATGCTTTCCGAGTAAAATGACTAATGCTGGATTTGTGATATTTTCTCATATTTAGGTGGAAGAAACAATGGTGGGGTCGTTAAAGAATATCACAACTTATGCAAAGGATGCATATTTACACACTTCAAGGTCGGAGTGGGTGTTAAAATGGCCGGGACAAGGTATAGAACAACTATTAACAATCAATTTTATTAATTTTAAATATCCCAACCTTCAATACAAACAAAATTTCCATATCTATTTTTAAAAACAAATCGTGTACACAACGACAATACGACAGACTAGCATCACTTAAAATTTACAACGATTTAAACACAGCATTTGTTCACACATTTAAATTGATAAAAATTAACCCGACATATAATTTAGACTCACATTTGTTTACTATTCCACTGACGTTAATTTAGAATAACTGACTCGTAGTAATGATTTTATCAACTGGCTTCCATTTCAGTTGAGAAATGTCGAAAGACTCGTCAACTGTTAGTTTCAATTCTTGACCACTAAAGAATCCAAACCAGTTTTTTCAATCCCTCAAGATGACTTGCATCCCAATCCCAGTAATTCTCAACCTTCTGAAAATCTGCTCTTATATCCGTACCATCAACTTTTCCTTCCAACATTTCGCACAGAATCACGGCAATTTGACCCACCCCTTCCATGATTTCGGTGTTTTTCCGATTCCTTTTCTCCGTTTCGTCTGGACATTGATAGAGTGGAATTCCTTTAGCGTCCGGGTCAGTGAGAAGATGGCGAGGATGAATGAATGCGTTTGGAGATGGTCCTAAAGGACCCTGCTGGACTTTCCCGACATACAATCGTCCAATTGTGCCAAATTTCAGGTAGATCCACCTGTCCCCTATGTCCTTCTTCAAGTCCTTTGTTTTAAGTAAAGGTGACTCTACGTGGGCTCCATATTCTGAGGAATCACCCAAACTCATTTTAATTCCACAGTTGTTGAGCATTTGTTTAACGATCTTCAAGTCTCCCTTTCTAAAGTTCACTCGGTCTTTGATAAAGACAAGATTCTTCGCTTTGTCCGGTTCACTTGCATTGATCAAGGGAAATAGAATTCCTAGGAACATCCGAACAGTGTGCTCGAAAACATCAGACTGGTCCACATCATTTGCCACCCATTTTTTGATAACAATCCAGTTTGGAGGAAATCCTAGTTTAGTCCGTTCCTCAATATAATTTGCCTCTGCCGTTACTTGAGTCACGTCGTTCATCATAGCGGAAACAGTTTTACTATTTTTGGAGGCGTGGACTTTGGATGAGATGAAGGCAAATGTAGACACAGGGTTCGCAGCGTCTTTTATGAAAAAATGAGTAACACTCCCATCACTGTGCTCAGAACAAAACCCACCCATTCTAGCGTTTCTCCAACAGTTCACCCTTTTGCATATGTAATTGTAACTGCCACCGGGCGCCCCGAATCTAATTCTTCCTCCGATGAACGTGACGTTCACAATTTCCTCCTTCATATTCTTGTCTTTTGTTACCTGTAGATTAATGTTGCAATAGTTATTGTTAAAATTATAGACTGCAGTATAACTAACCATCACTAATAATACTATAATTATGTTTGTACCTTATCCTTCACAGTCTGAACAGCGTGTTACACTCAGATTTCTCCCAGAATTCATCAATTTATTCATTTCCGGTGAAGATTTCATGTCCCTGTCAGCACCCGTCCACTTAATTAGCTCCTTAACTTTGTTGAACATCAATTCACCGGTGGAGTTTTTGGTAGGAGGAACCCAGTCTTCCTCCGGAGAAGGGGGGACGATAGTATTGCTCCAGGTGAATCTTGTCGCGGGTTGGCTGTTCTGGGAGTAAAGTGGGGATGGAGGGGAACACTCTACAAATTAAAATTCCACCGCTGTAGAAAATTACCCTACAACCAGTTAAAGAATTTAAAAAGAGACACATTACCTTCCCAAAGCGAAATGTCCACATTATCCGGTTTCAGAACGGTTTTCTTCACCTTTATGTTGGTGGCTGGATCAACAACAATCACTTCCACTTTAACCCTTTTGGTCGTTGGAACAACATTTTCTTCATTTTCGCCCTCAGTGGTGGTGGATGGACACGGTTGTGAGGTTGAGGGGGTGGAGTTGACTACCTTAGGGGGTGTGGTAGATTTAATGACGAATTGACTGGAACTAAACATGTTGAAAATTGTTGGTGACTGACTAGAACAGAGAACAAGAACTGAGGAGAGTACTTGGGTCGGTGGCTTGGTGTAAAAACACCACTGCTGAGGTCATTGCTCCTCAACTAAGATGTAATCCTTCTCTGATTGATATTAAATTAAACCAAACTAAGAGAAACATCCATAAGAAGACTACTAAAATGCAACAATTTTTAAACTTTTACAGTTATCATCTCTGTTTCTCAGATATATTGGACGTATGAGGTTCATAAAGCAATCACAAGGTCAACTGCTGGAATTCAAACCTTTTTGGCTAAATGGGTTGTAAGCAAAAATTAATGTTACTTTTTAGCCTTGTCTGTATAAATGCATTTACTTTGAAATTATCTCGTGCACAGACCCATCTCGACAATACCATCGACGTTGTGAGAAGTGAAATACCTAAACTTTCCAGAGTAATACTTGGTGCTCTAGTTACTACAGATGTTCATGCAAGAGACATTCTTGAGGAATTGATATCCAAAAAAGTTCAGTCTGACACGGATTTCTTATGGATGGCACAACTTCGGTACCATCAAACATGTTACATTTCTTCTTTTTCGTCACTGAGTTAACTTGTATTAAAATTCCCAGCTACTATTTTGAAGACTTCCAAGTTGTTCTCCGCATGATAAATTCCCACCTGAATTATGGTTATGAATATGTGGGAAATCCATCCCGCCTGGTAATTACTCCACTCACTGATCGATGCTACCGAATTCTGATTGGGGCTTATCACCTCAACCTTAACGGAGCCTTAATAGGACCTGCTAGTACGGGGAAATCTGAAATTGCGAAAGACTTGGCAAAAACCATCGCCAAGCAATGCGTTGTCCTCAACTGTTCTGCAGACTTGGATTATCTCACTCTGGGGAAATTTGTTAAGGGACTCGCATCCGCTGGGGCATGGGTAGTATTCGACGACTTTAATCGAATTGATCCCAGTGTGATGAGCGTCATTGGACAACAACTGTGGACGGTTCAACAAGCTGTTGCTTCCAAAATGGGACACTGCAATTTGGACGGAAAGGAATTGAGTTTAAATCTAGAGTGTAACGCCATTATTACGATGAACGTAAGTAAATCAATGAATTTTGAACTTCATGTTATGACCAATATCACCAATTATTACGTTAATACACTAGCCTGGATACGCTGGACGACACGAATTGCCAGAGAATTTAAAAGTTCTTTTTAGACCAGCTTCCGTAATGGTGCCAGACTTTCGCCTTATTGGAGAAATTTACCTCTACTCCATTGGGTTTACTCATGGGCATTCGTAAGTGCATTTTTTCATTCACTGCTCCACAATTATCCACTAACACTTGGTCATTTTACAGCTTGTCTGGAAAACTTGCCACTTTATGCCAGCAATGCTTTGAACAATTGTCTTCTCAATCTCATTACGATTTTGGGCTGCGTGCAATTAAATCTGTATTAGTTGCAACTGGAGTTGCCAAACTCAAATTCCCCGACATTGAAGAAGTTCGGCTGGTTTTAAAATCAATTCACGATGTTTTTCTCCCCCAACTGATTTCTCAGGATATCACATCCTTCGAAGGAATAGTTTCAGATCTTTTCCATGGAGTAAAGTTCCTTACACCGGATTTAGGGCCACTTGTTGCTGCCCTAAAGGTGGCTTGTGAAACTAGAGGACTCCAACCTACCGATTATTTTATTGAGAAAACTTTACAAATATACAAATTAATTTTGGCCCGACATGGTCTCATGATTGTGGGAGAGCCCATGTGTGGCAAGACTAGTGCTTATCAGGTACTGTAAAATACAAAAAGCAAGTAGAATTTATGCCCAGATTACATAAGTGCTTTTACTTTACTTACTAGTGTCTGGCTGCAGCGTTAACTGAAATCAAGAACAGCAAAACTCCAGGCTTTATTGAAAAACGGGTCCAGTACAAAATTGTTAATCCAAAGTCAATTACAATGGGACAACTTTACGGTTGCTTTGACCCAGTATCACACGAATGGGTTGACGGGATTGTTGCAAATACCTTCAGAGAAATGGCTTCTTCCAACAATGATGATCGAAAATGGCTGGTTTTTGATGGCCCTGTAGATTCTGGTACTGTGTAATTTTATATATTTAGTTCCTTATAAATTAACCCAATGGATTGCGTTTTCTAGTGTGGATTGAAAACATGAACTCGGTTTTGGATGACAATAAAAAACTGTGTCTCATGTCTGGAGAAATTATTCAGATGACGCCCCCAATGAGCATAATATTTGAGCAGGGAGACCTATGTCAAGCTTCCCCCTCCACGGTATCTCGTTGTGGAATAGTTTATTTGGATCCGGAGCAACTTGGCTGGAGACCTTTAAAGGATTCGTACCTTAGCCAACTTCCTCCCGAGTTTACGGATGAAATGAAAGACATCATGGATGAATTATTCGAATGGTTAATTCCTCCTTGCTTAACCTTCATTCGAACAAGTTCCGATTCTTTTGTTCCAACTACTGAGCTTCATCAGTTTCAGGTTTGATAATGTAGTGATTATCGTGATGTAGAATGCCATCTTCTAACTAGATCTATTACTTTTTTCAGAGTTTTATCCGGCTTTATCGCTCATTTCTGAAAGGAGACTCCAGCAAAAATGCCGAGGATGAGCAGAGCATGGCATGGTTGCAGTACAGTTTCATGTTCTGTGTGGTTTGGAGTTTGGGAGCCACCCTGGTTCAAGAGAGCAGAGAACAATTTGATGCCTTTTATCGATCCCTTTTACTTGGAAATAACAAAGATGCACCAAAACCAAAATCTTTCAAGTTAACCAAAAATCAAATGTTTCCTGATAAGGGATCAGTTTTTGACTATATTTGTGACAAAAAGAAAGAAAATAATCCGTGGATTCTTTGGATCGATATTGTGGACAAGGAAGACTTGAAAATCCCATCCAATGCGAATGTATGACTCACAAACAACATTAGAATTATTGGATATGTTAAACTGATCTCATGAAGATTTTGATTTTTGATTAAATGTGCAGGTAACTGACTTGATAATTCCAACGGATGAAACATCCCGGCAAACGTTTTTCTTAAAGACGTACATCAACAATGAAATACCTCTCATGTTTTGTGGACCTACTGGAACCGGAAAAAGTGCAATCACTCGAAATTACCTGATGGCTTTACCAAAGGACAAATTTATTCCAAACGTCATAAACTTTTCTGCTCGAACAACTGCGACTGAAACACAAGGGTTTATAATGAGCAAATTGGACAGGAGGACGAAGGGTGTCTTTGGTCCAGCGGGTGGAAAGAAATGTATCGTGTTTGTGGATGACCTAGCCATGCCGCAAAAGGATGCATATGGCGCTCAAGCCCCAATTGAGCTCATTCGGCAATGGGTAATTAATGCCTAATTTTGTTAAACACATATTTCTTTTTTGAGCAAGTGATTTTTTCTACGAGGTCACTAATTAATTGTGAATTTGATTTCAGATTGATTGTGGCAGCTGGTATGATAAGAAGGAAGCCATTGCTCTTGTTGACACGGTGTGTGGTTTGTACTAAACGTATATTTGGAATGAATCACGAGTCGGATGAAAAACATTGATAATTATTGTTTTTTCCATTTAGTTTTTCGTGGGTGCTATCACTAGATCACCAGCAGGCGGGGGTCGAAACGACATCACATCCCGTCTTCTCCGTCATTTGTCCATCCTCGCTATTGATGCCTTTGACGACAACACGCTCAAGAAAATTTTTACTTCCATTGTAGACTGGCATTTTGCTAAAGAGTACGAGTCGGAAATCGTCAAATGGACAAAACCTCTTATTTCCGCCACAATGCATGTCTACAAGTCCTGTGTCTCTCAATTCCGACCCACACCCGAAAAATCTCATTACATCTTTAATCTCCGAGACTTTTCCCGTGTGGTTCGAGGTCTCCTCCTGATCCCACCTTCTCATCTGCCCGAACCTACCAAACTGATGAGACTTTGGGTACACGAAGTCTACCGAGTTTTCCATGACCGTCTCGTGGATGAAGGGGATCGACAAACATTTTTTAGCCTGGCGTCAAAAGCTGTTGAAGATAATTTTGAACGCAACATTCAGACATTGTTGGGTCATTTACCTCCTGATGAAAATGCAAAACTTGAAGATGCTCACATGCAACGGTTAATATTCGGGGATTACATGTTTCCAACAGCGGAAATGAAAATATATGATGAAGTTAAGGAGCTACACAGCCTCCCCGAAGTGATGGAATCTTATCTGGAGGACCTAAATGCGGAAAGCACTCACAGCGAAATATCCCTTGTCTTATTCCAATACGCGATAGAACATATTTCTCGAATCTCTCGGGTTCTTAAACAGGACAATGGTCACGCTCTTCTCGTTGGAATTGTGGGAAGTGGGAGGAGGACGCTTACTAAGATGGCGGCATTTATGGCAGGCTATGATTTGATGCAAATAGAAATCACACTCTCCTATGGGATCCGTGAGTGGCGTGAAGATATCAAAAAGGTTCTCAAACATGCAGGGAATGAAGGGAAGCCAACTGTTTTCCTTTTTGCGGATAATCAAATCAAGGATGAAAGTTTTATTGAAAATATCAACATGATTCTGGTATGGTGTCTTTACATACTCTGCACTATATGATTTTGGGCCATTACATTCATTCTGGTGTATTATATAGAACACTGGAGATGTTCCAAATCTGTTTGAGCCCCTGGAAAGGGGGGAGATTTTCGGAACTATGCAAAGGGCTGCGAAAGCCGTTGGACGGACGGGGATTCAAACTTCTCGTATTTCCTTGCACAATTTCTTTATTGAAAGAGTGAGAGCCAATCTTCACGTCGTTTTGGCCATGTCTCCTGTCGGGGACGCTTTTAGAAAGAGGCTCAGAATGTTTCCGTCCCTTGTCACGTGCTGTACTATTGACTGGTAAGCGTCCTATCCACAGAGCAGAAGTATGTGAAATCGGATTCATTGCCCGGAAATAATAATTTTCTTCTGCTTATTTGTGTTGATACAGGTTTACAGAATGGCCGGAAGAAGCTCTGCAGAAAGTTGCACAAAAGTTCTTGTCAAATTTAATTACTGATGATGACGTTCGAGCAAGTTGCGTTTTTATGTGTCAAACCATTCATGAAAATATTCGAGTACTGTCAGCTGAGTGAGTGACTACGCCTAATTAGTAGTTTGTTTCAATTATTTGCTACAATAACTACTGATTCATATTTCAGTTTTTATGATCAACTCGGTCGACGAAACTACGTTACTCCGACTTCCTACCTGGAATTCATTTTAACATATAAAACACTATACGTAAAGAAACGGGATGAGCTCACAAACAAACGTCAAAGATTCCTTGATGGTTTGGATAAGTTGGCTGCGGCCGCCGCTCTAATCGTAATAATGCAAGGAGAACTCACAATTTTAAAGAAGGAACTCAGCGCAATGGCAGAGGAGACGGAAAAGCTTATGGTCAAAATTGAAGCAGAAACGGTTGAGGCGGAAGCCGCTAAGGAGATTATTGCGGCTGAAGAAATTATTGCCCAAGAGTCTGCTGCGGTGGCCCAAGTAATTAAAGAGGATTGTGAGACAGATTTAGCAGAGGCCCTACCCGCATTGGAAGCTGGTGAGAAAACATTTAGAAAAATTAACAACTTATAGAGATAATAGTGGAATTTGTAGTTTAATTCGGTGTATTTTGCGTATTTACAGCCCTCAACGCCTTAGATACTCTCACCGTGGGTGACGTTGCCGTTGTGAAATCTATGAAGGTTAATAAAAATTCTTGTTAGGAGGTTGTACTGTTTAGCTAATAAGTATTAGAACTAATATATGGACTCTTAATATTAATAGAATCCTCCCATGGGGGTCAGACTGGTGTGTGAATGCATCTGCGTAATGAAAGGGATCAAACCAAAAAGGAAGGTGGATGCGGATGGACGACCTTACGAAGACTACTGGGCAGCGTCCATCGTCATGTTGAGTGATATGAAATTTCTCGACAGTTTAAAGGAATATGACAAGGATAACATTCCCTGGTTAAAAAATTATATGTTCATTTATTTTCGGTTTGCATTTTTTGGTGGCGCAGTCTCATTCCACCAGAAATGAAAAACCCTTCACACTTTTTCCTAATTTATCTATTTTATCTTATTCCTTAGGAAGGTTATCGTCACAATTAGAGAGAAATTCATTCCCTCGCCCGCGTTTGATCCTGCCGTGATTAAAAATGTGTCTCGAGCCTGTGAATGTATCGTGCGGTGGGTGAAGGCGATCGAAGTGTATGACCGTGTCAACAGGATTGTAAAACCAAAGAAAATTCGGCTGGCTTCCGCAGAAGCAGAACTCGCAGTTCTAATGGAAAGGTTAAATGAGAAAAGGAGACAACTTGCGGAAATTATTGCACGGCTTGATAAACTTAATGCGGAATATGCTGCAATGATTAAGAAAAAGAAGGAGCTGGAAGAAAATATTTTAGTGACTTCGAAAAAGTTGGAGAGAGCCAAGAAAATTATTGGTAGGTTATTATAATCTGTTCACTAGGTTTGTATATTTACTACCTGTTTGAATACGGAACACGGGCTAATTGTTTTTTTTTACAGATGGACTTGCAGGAGAAAAAATCCGTTCTGAAGAAGGAGCTAAAATGCTTGCAATTAAATTGATTAACTTGGTTGGGGATGCTTTGATTGGATCTGCCATTATTGCGTATCTCGGGCCTTTTACTGTTGATTTTAGACAAGTACATTGCACAATCATATCTAGTACAACGGAATTTGTTTGACCTCATTTATTAATTTAGGGATACGTTGACAAGTGGCACCATCTCACTATATCCCATAAAATCCCTTGCACTCCGGATTTCAGCCTAATTTTGACATTTGGTGACCCCGTTGAAATTCGGAATTGGTCCGTGGCCGGACTCCCTGCCGACACCTTTTCAGTCGACAATGGAATCATTGCAATGAATTGTCTTCGTTGGCCTTTGATGATTGACCCTCAAGCTGAAGCAAGTAAATGGATCCGAAAATTGGAAAAAGAGCGGAACTTGGAGCTGGTTAGCTTAACGGATCCAAAATATATGAAAGTCATTGAGCATGCCATTAAAGTTGGAGATCCTGCCCTGCTTGACAATGTGGGCGAAGAGCTTGACCCAGCTCTTGAACCTGTTTTACTGCAAAATAAATTCAAACGTCCTGCTGCTGCTGTCCCAGATGAAGAAGAAGACGACGAAGAGGAAGAGGAGGAAGAAGAAGAGGAAATGAAGTCAAAAGCAAAGGCGAAGGAAAAGAGTAAAAGTAAAGAGGGAGGAGAGGAGGTTGTGTGCATCAAGATTGGTGACAGCATTGTCGAGTATAATGATGATTTCCGATTTTATATCATTACCCGACTAAGGAACCCTCATTACCTTCCTGAAACTGCGGTAAAGGTATGTGTGATTCATCTTAATTGTAAACTAAATATTTGCATTGTAGTCAATTGTTGTTCATTTTGAAATAGGTCACAATACTAAATTTCATGATAACTCCTGTCGGTCTCCAAAACCAACTCCTGAGTATCGTCGTTTCAAAAGAGGAGCCAGAACTGGAAGAAAGAAAAAATCAACTCGTCCTGGAAGGGGTTCAACATCAAAACCAATTAAAGGAGCTTGAGGATAAGATTCTGGATGTACTCATCAACTCTGAAAATATTCTCGACGATGATGAAGCAGTCCATATTGTCTTCACTTCGAAAGAACTTTCCGCAGAAATTATGGCCAAACAGGAGGCGGCAGCCGCTCTGGAAAAAAAGATTGACCAAGCTCGAATAAGATATCGTCCCATTGCCCTGCATGCTTCAACCCTATTCTTCTGTATCTCGGACCTATCAAATATTGATCCCATGTATCAATACTCTTTGGCATGGTTTATTAATCTCTACGCCTCAAGTATTATGAACAGTCGGCCAAATAAGGATTTAGCCTCCCGAATTCATTTAGTCAATGAACATTTTACTTTCTCCATTTATCGCAACGTTTGTCACTCCCTCTTTGACAAGGATAAACTAGTTTTTTCCTTTGCTCTGTGTGTGGCTCTAATGACTCTGAAGGGAGATCCCATTGAGAAGGAAGCTTTAAGATTTTTACTAACTGGAAGAACGGATGGTCGGAAAAGTGGGGCCCGGGCTTCAGTAAGTTTCAGTACGAAGCATTATCAAAACCCTGCACCCGCCTGGTTAGGAGACAAGTCCTGGGCAGAAATTGTGGTTCTGAGCAAACTCAAACAATTTTCAAAATTTATGACAAGTGTTCAAAAGCATTTGAATTATTGGAAAAAGTTGTATGATCATCCAGACCCTCAAGAGATGAGATTTCCACCACCCTGGGATAAAATTGGGGACATGGAAAGATTAAGCATTCTTCATTGCTTCCGTCCAGACAAGATTGTTCCTGGGATGCGGATGTTTATAACGAAACATTTGGGAAAAGAGTTTATTGAACCACCACACTTTGATCTGGAATCATCTTTTAGCGACTCCAATTCTGCCACTCCTTTAGTATTCATTTTGTCTCCTGGTATGTGCTTTCGTAGTGATGTGTTTTATTCAAATAATTTGATTGGGTTTCGTATTTTTTGTGCTAATTGAAATGAATCGATTCTATTGATAATTTTCAGGGACGGATCCAACTTTGGGTTTATTCAAATTTGCAGCGGATAAAGGATTTACTGGTGGAAAAATGCATTCAATTTCTCTTGGACCTGGTCAGGGTCCCGTCGCTCGGAAGATTATAGATGAAGCAACGACGGATGGTAGTTGGGTAGTTTTACAGAACTGTCATTTAGCAACGAGGTATTATTTTATTTGAAATTATTGCACAATAAGCCATTACTAATATACTATGTAATAACACAAATTTATTGTTTTATTCTAGCTGGATGCCAGTTTTAGAAATGATTTGCCAGGACGTTATCACAGCAGAGGACACCAATCCCGGCTTCCGATTGTGGTTGACTTCCTATCCAAGCCCTTACTTCCCTGTTACTGTCCTGCAAAACTCTGTAAAAATGACGAACGAAGCTCCACAAGGGCTGAGAGCTAACTTGATAAAAAGTTATACCGGAAATCCTATCGCGGATCCAAACTTTTTCAACTCCGTTAAACAAAATACAGTTGCTTGGAATCGATTGCTGTTTGGTCTTTGCTTTTTCCATGCCGTCGTTCAAGAGCGAAGAAAATTTGGAACTTTGGGATGGAACAATTTGTACGAATTTTCCGAGGGTGATCTCCGAATTTCACTTGTCCAGTTGCAAGCCATGCTCAGTGATGAGGTTGCAGTTCCATTCGAAGCCTTGACCTATCTCGCCGTGGAGTGCAATTACGGAGGAAGGGTGACGGATGACTGTGATAAACGACTTTTAAGCAGTCTCCTATCAATTTATTATAGCAAGGATATTGTGGATGTAGAAAGGTAATCAAAAATTCATTAAATTGGCTCATCAAGTACGCATTTTAATGCATATCCTGAAGTAATATTATTGTCACTTTTGATCAGTCATTCCTTATCAAAAAGTGGTCTTTATCGTGTCCCGGAGGATGCTGGTTATACACCGGCTCTACAATACATTCGTCAGCTACCCCTGAATCCACATCCCGAAGTTTTTGGTCTACATGAAAATTCTAGCATTGCAAAAGGAAAGTATGAGACTGTGCAGGTAGGTCTTGGATTGGTAATTGTTAGAACTTGTGCATTTGTTTATTGTGACACATTTTATTTGACAGCTATTGGAAGGTGCACTCTTGACTCAAATAGAATTCAAATCTGGTGGTGGTGGTCACCACATCGTGGACTCAACTGCTTCTGAGGAAGTGTCGGAAATTGTTGCCGAGATTTTATCCGATTTCCCTGCCGATTTTAATCTGGACATTGTGATGGAGAAATTCCCAGTCGACTACATGAATTCCATGAATACTGTCTTGAGACAAGAGCTCGTTCGATTTAATGGCCTGACCAAAGTTGTTCGAGAATCCCTTCAGCACACGGAGAAAGCCATCAAGGGATTGATTGCCATGTCTCACGATTTAGAAGACGTAATCAACAGTTTTCTCAATGGATCCGTACCAAAAGCGTGGAAATCCAAATCATATCCATCCTTAAAACCTTTGGGAAGTTACATCACAGATTTAACACAAAGGTTAGCATGCAATTTATTTCACCATCTCTAAAATGACGACACGTAATATAATTTAAACAACCCATATTTTATTGCTTTTGCCAGACTGTCGTTCCTTCAGAAATGGATTGATAATGGAGCTCCATCCGTGTTTTGGTTGGCAGGATTTTATTTTCCACAAGCATTCTTGACAGGAATGACCCAGGACTTTGCAAGAAAACATAAACATCCCATCGATCATTTGGGATTTGATTTTCTAGTAATGGATAAAAATACTGAGATTTCTCCTCCCAAAGATGGGGCCTTTTGCAGGGTAAACTAGCTAAAGCTTGCAATTAATTTGGAATTTTGTGATTTATTTATTGGAACATATTAATTGTTGAATCAGGGTTTATTTCTGGAAGGAGCTCGCTGGGATAATCAGAAAAAGCAGTTGACAGAATGTTTTCCAAAACTTTTGCACGACCCTTTACCAGTGATTTGGTTTCGAGTGGTGGACAAGGTTGGTGGATATCACTGATGCAATGAAACTATGCTGCTTAGAAATTCAATTAATTGAAACTTTTATTCAGACAAAATCTTCATCAAAATCTGGCTATGACTGTCCTCTTTATATAACAAGTAATCGTCAAGGGGTATTGTCGACGACTGGTCACTCCACCAACTTTATCATGTACATAAAACTTCGCACCGATGTCCCTCAACATCACTGGATAAATCGGGGAACGGCTGCACTCTGCCAATTAGACGATTAGTTTAGGATTTTGCTATAATTCTACTGATGAACTTTCAACATTCATATAAAACGTATACAGAACGTATATATTCAAAACTGTAACGCATACTGATGTAAGCCTGATATTACTAGAATAAGATGCACTTATAACAAAGTTTTCTCGTGTCAAATTAAGTCATCCAGGTGCCATACAAGTTCAGCTTTTATTCATATCTATTTTGAATTTTTAGCAAATATTCAGTTAGAAATATTTAAGGCTTAAATCTTAACCTATCCAGATAATAATATGCAAATGTATTTCACGTATGCCAGACGTCTTTGGCTGAATTTTAACTCCAAAAATACATACGTTCGAAAATTCATATGAATATTTACAGCAATCCATGTATTTTTACAAGTTCCTTTAGTCGCGAGATTAAGAAAGTAATGAAGTGATTACGTATACTCGTACCCAAAAGGCACATACACACATGTAATATTAATGAGTTCTTCTTAATGATTCTGACCAATTACATGGGTGAAGTACGGTTTGTTTATGAAAATTGAAGTCAAATGCATTCTCTTGTTTAGGAGTATGATGTTATGACGCAGACATTACGCCTAATTCTGACTCCTCGCTGAAGTATGTTCACAATTATTTGTTCCATTGGTTTCTTAATTTTATAATTAAACGACAATAATAGTACATATTACTAGCAAATAAAAATAGCTGCAAACATTTCCAGGAACAAGTGAGTTTAGTCACAACAAAATAAGCGTTTCCGTGAGTTAGCAAAACAGTATTTTAGTCACTATAACCCAAATTGATCTGTACTCGATTTGTAACGCAACAACCTTTCACATAATTTATGTGTTATTTAGCAAGTAAAACAAGTACATGAGGTACGCACACCATGAGGTATTATTATGTGTGATAGCAGAAAGGCGAATATGCAT
>JAAXNX010001060.1:0-20400 GCA_036491905.1 Folsomia manolachei
CGTTCATTTTTCGTATTTTTCCATTTTCTCTAATAATACAAATTGGGAGCCTATCAATGGTAACCTTGCCATGTTTGTGTCCATCCTCTCTTCTCGAGAAAAAAGTCGCATCGCATCCCACCATTTCCTCTTTTCCTTTAGCAACCAGCAATACTCACGACATAAAAGAAAAAGTGTCCTTTGAGACTTGAAGAAAGTCCAGAAGAAGAAAATGGGAAGGCTGCTTTCCCAGCGGAGACTTTCTCTTCCGTCCCGTTTTTCCAGTCAGTCCCGTTCAACCAATTGCTTGTACCAAGAAAAACTAGTCTGAAAAAACAACCATGACTTCGAATGAAGAAATGGTCACGTCGCTTGAGTTGTTTGTTTCGCTCAAATGCACCACACAACAGTACACAGGCTTTTTATGCTATGAATTGTTATAACGTGACTGTAGTACTTAGAACGGTTGTAATATAGCTCAACAATTTTCTGGCTGGCCAACACTTGTCACTAACCAAACTAAACAAATAAACCCACACAGCCAGCCCACACTCGTACCTAGCAAATCTGTTCCACATTGCCGTATTTTTCTTATGTGCATGCATATTATATGTGTACAGCTTTTGAGGCTGGTGTCTTCGTTCAAGCTTAGTTTTGGACGAGAAGGATAACTAGTTCTGGCTCTTGAATTGAATAATCTGGGACATTCATTGCGAACAAAAAAACAACTTTCTTTCACAACACAGTTCTTCAACTACTATGGAGGATGGAATTGGGTAAAGAGAGGATTGGGGTCTGAATTTTGGTCCCTGTCAACTTTTGACTGATTTATCGATATAGTTTTCACCCAAACCCCAGTTGAGACGGATTTCCCTTGGCCTCGTAAACAATAATGGCTTAAATCACAGCTATATTGCATACTCGCATTGGAGGTAGAAATATGCCCTTGGGGAGACAGTTGAAGGAGAAAAGAAAAATCATTTTATTTTCAGGACAGACGCGGCCTGAACTACGGGACACTGGTTAGTTTTGCTGTTCTGACTATAAACGATGAATGTCAAAAACAAACAGCAAATTTTGAATATGTTGTACACTTCCAAAGTTTGTGAGGTAATTTGTGTAACAAGTTTTCTCAGCTGGAAAAAGACACTACAAATAAATAGAATGGGAACTTAAGAGAAGTTGATACCTTTGGTCTACTTAAAAATATTTTACCGAACAACTATTAATATTATTGCATTAGAAAACAAAATGGAAATGCAACTTGCTTGTTTCCTCCAGTTGAAAGGAACTGAATATTGCTTCGTTCTGCAAGAAAATTTTTCGTCACATTCTTCAGAAACCATTATGCGAATTTTGAAACAAAGAGAAAAGAGGATGTCANAACTTGCTTGTTTCCTCCAGTTGAAAGGAACTGAATATTGCTTCGTTCTGCAAGAAAATTTTTCGTCACATTCTTCAGAAACCATTATGCGAATTTTGAAACAAAGAGAAAAGTGGATGTCGGGAAAATGCGTTGCTCATTTTTTCACCAAGCTTTTGGGCCCCCAGTAGAAGTGGCTGCTTTTGTATTTTTCATGCCATTGTTTGATGATTTTGAAGAGAAAGGAAGAGATAAAGTGGGGGAGAAGATTTACATAATTTCCGTCCGGTACGAGTTTTCCTGTACATTCAGTTGTCAGTTAGCAAGATGGATTGAATTGTCAGCCTCTTTTATTGAAACTTCTCTGTAATTTTACTATAGAAAGGTCGCGTTTATCTCTATTCATATTATAACCCAAGGGGGTTAAATTGACAAAATTACTAAAAAATATTCAAAAATATAATAATTTGAAAGCGGAACTTTTTTATAGTACGCATGTGTGAATTTTTCAGTTTTAAGCTCCAAAACTATCAATATAACACCAATAAGACTTTCAAAAATTTTTCAGAAATTCAAGAGGTTGGCATAATAAAAGTGAAAGTAAATTTTCAAGCAATTGTTTAAGCAATTCCAAAAAAAGCAGTTACTTTAACTCTGGACTCGTTAACTTTTTTTCTCAGCTCAAAAAAATGTGGGCATGCGGGTCATTAAAAGCCCATTTTTATATTCGCACATGTAACGCAGTACAATTAGTTGTGGGTATATTTGTGACAACTACCAACATCTATAATAGCCACATTGCCACATAAACCATACTTTCCATAAAACGTTTTTCCCCTATAATGACGACTTAATTGTAGTGTTTACATTATTACGAAATGCGGACAAATTCGAGTATATGACGTTTAAAAAATTTCGAAAGACATAAATATTTGTTGGATAGGAATTGATTACTAAACCTTTTGCCCTTACCCTATGCTATATTATCAAATGACTTTGAGCAAGGTGAATCAGTATAGTACGTGCTAGATATAAAACAACCCTCACCCTACCCTTAACAGAATACAAAAAGTGTCAATTTTATTGCTTTTAATATTCAGTTTCCACTACATTCCTTCTTCGTACCTTCTATTTCCTATTTTGAAAAATTTTCTTGAATCGCATAATACCATCATGGTTATATGTAGCAACACATTACCTCCCCGGCCAATATGATCTTGTTAACTGCAAGGAAAAAATACATAGCTTAAAGCCAATTTGCTTTGCATTCAAATATCCAGTCATAAATTGTTATCGATTTTTTGGCTGGATAAAGCAATAACCAAAGTAAACAAAAAGTTTTACATTGGTAGCCTCCACAGTTTGTCCTGGTTTCAAAGGGTTTCCTGAGTGTTCCATAATTTCATAACGCTACATAAAAACTGACGGGTAGCTTGTTAACCCTTATATTTCCGTATGTGTACAGTGAACTCTCATTCAGGTTTGTGGATGAAACACATTGCATGCTCTTGTCTGCTTTGGTCGTCCTCCTGTCTACTGACTCGAAATGGTACGCAAAGTTCGGACAGTTGCGAATAAGCCGCAGTGGAAAAAATGGAGGAAACAAAGTCTTTATTGGTTAGGAAGGAAAAGGTCAGAGAAATTTTGTACGACATCGCCTGACGTGAAAAGTAGAGTCAGTTCAATAGTCATTTTGCACATGATCGTTATTACATTTTTAGTTGGAGATGAGGAAGAAAGTATTGAAGAGAGGAATGGCATGTCAAATGAACAAGGAAATGAGATGGGGCGGTTGGACATGAAGAAAGTGAAAGGAAAGTACTACCAGGCCCTGGACAGGCTTCCCATCCACCTTTCTCCGTCCAGCTCCAATAAAGTGGTTCGTGTCTGTTATGCCTGGCGTGGTATTTCCTCCTGTATTGTGCTGGTTGGACTTTGAGTAATACTAGCCTAGGGAATATTACCTCCCAATAGAACAACTGTGTGTCATATACATAGATACTCAGCTGCCGGTTTCTCTACCAATTTTGATTTCATATTACGTGAAATTCGAAATTCGAATCAAGAAATGCCCTTTGCATCCTTCCACCATAAGTCTGATTGTCTGACATCGTAATACTTGTTCTAGAAATATAGACTACAGACACTGGGATGTCTTGACGTTGGCTTGCTTTATTGGATGCGGTGTGAAAAGCTTTTTGGGGTGGCTGCATGGGAAAAAGGTAAAGAAGGTGGTATCCAGTAGATTCACATTTCTTATTGATTGATTTGCCACTTTCACTATCTCTGCCGAAAAATTGTTCCTTCCTTTTCCCATTTCGGAATACGACTTTCCTTTCATCATACTTTCTACTTGTTCATCGCAGTTCCATTAGAGTTGCTCCAGATTCACATCATCCAGCCCAACATCCTATCCTTGCTTTCTTTGTTCCCTTACATTGCTCCACTGTCCTGGTTTTTCTTTTAGCATGATCTAGCTTGGTCTGGTCTCTAGCAACTCTGGTTCACAGATTGATAGACATTGAGTTCATTTCCTTTGCCCTTTTCTACTCTGTTGACTGCCACTTCCAGTCCAACTACCGATCAGATGGGATGACTGCTGGCCTCATAAACTAAATTTATAAGTGGCATTCTGTGGCGTGGAAAAATGGGCTTCATTTACTTCACCGAGATTGTGGTGATGAATAGCTGTATTAATAAGCATGAAGGTACGGTGTAGTATGGTAAAATGTAATCGGTTTCCTTGCTCCGGTGTCAAAGGGAACTCTAGGAACTAGGGAGCTCTTACTCTCGTTCTTGTGTTGAGGTAACTTTGCATTTATGATGAAAACGATAAATTTTCTTTATATGAATTTCTTCATTATTTTTATTTGCATTTACTTTTTGTCTGGCTCATTTTGCTGTGATCAATCTCTTCAGAAAAATGCAAACTAACAAGCAGAACCTTTTACGCTGGTTGACAGAACGCTATTTTTAAAACTTACATTATAATGAGTCTGTTAGTGTCAAGTAGATTGATAGGCAGTCGGGCGGCTTGACGTAACTTTTTGTCCATTAGGCATGTTGGCATTCATCCGTGGGTGTGAGTAAAGCTACGAACTAACTTTGCAAATTGTTGTAATAGCGTTACTGTCAACACCAAATGCGAAAATTGTGTTTGTGTTTGACGTAAAAATCAGACCGCCAATAAAATCATTAGCGCAAAGCAACCAGAGTGGGTAAAAAATATGCTCCCTTCTAAGTCCATACTACGTGATTGACTTTTGCGAACACGACTAATCAATTTAAAAAGTTTTCTGTGCCTTCCAGGATTTTAAATAATTTCGGGTTATTATTTGTGTAAATTCACGGAGAGAATTTGCGATTCGGTTTGTGTAGTATATTTGCTTGAGGAAGCGAAAATAAATTATGCATCAAAATATCATTTTTAACAGTGAAAGCAAAGGATAGACAGGAATCAATGATCGTGAGATAAAGACGGAAAGCCAAGTTTATTGATTTAGAGCCAAGATTGTTGGGAAATGTTTGTTCTTTAATTTTGTTTGAAAATTTCAATGTAGATATATGAGTTTGGCTGTGGAAGTAGTGCATTACTTACCAAAATTCATTGAGATAAAGTTTGTTTACGTGGCGTTGTAGGAATGTCCTCATGTTTTGAATTTGCAGACACAAATTATTTACATCTAATTTCAGCAAGGATCTCACCGCATGACTGAATTCTGCTTCGGGTGGACATACTGAATTTAGTGCAAAGCTTTTATAGTATTAAGGACTAAGGATGTTATTAAAAATGAAAACATTTTTTTCACCAACAGTAATATTTTTTACTCGGCCTAGTTGAACAATTTGGGGAATTGTATCGTAAAATATTTTAGAATTTAGTTTTGTTTGATTTACGGAATACATGGATGTAGATATTTATAAACCTGTTGTTTATTAAATGGTCAAGCGGTCCGTTTGTGACTGTTAAATATTGCAAAGTTTAAAATTCAAACTACATTTGACCTGACAATCAGCATTTATTCAATCAAAAGCTTAATGAAGTACGAATGAGTGAAGAATACTATTCCAACTGCTCATAGATATTTTTCCTAAAAATTCTGAAATCTATATAATCGCATCAAGTCACTTGATTCAAATGCAGAAAGATTTTAACAGGCAGCTAAATCCAAAGTAGGTCATAGTTTCGACCATTCTCATTAACACGAAAAAATTGCAAGAAAATGAAAAAAACCAAAGTCCAATAAAATGGGACATTGTTGAAAAATGCCTCTTGATATCTAAATAAGGGTTTAAAGAATATTCCCATAATAGTCTTCATTTGACTTTTAAATTAACCTACCCAATGCTTTTTACCCGTTTCGAATTAACTTCGCCAGTGCGCAGATGTTCATCACGTCGTGCAAAATAATTAGTCTTTTATGCAAGTTCAAGATGAAATATTATCACTCTTTTTTGCTTATCATGGAAGAGAAAATTCCCCCAAGCAAAGTTCATTTGGAAGCAGTGGAAGGTTTTGAATGTAGGACGAAAAACCGAAATCCCAGACTTTCTCCGACTCTTTGCTGTTTTTCAACCCAGAACTTTTTAGGACTCGGATGTTGGAGCTTATGGATTCATAACTGTCCACGGAACGAGTTTGGCTGGATCTCAACTTTGTTAGCATTTTGCTGCAATCACAGCGCTTTTCCCGACAGTTGTAGTAGAGATCCAGTTACTGATGTTGCTGATAATATTTATCATTCTGTTAACCTGGTTTTCTTTCTGCAAGTGACGCATGTAGAAACAAATGGCAATAGCATCGGACAAATTAATGGGGTTCATTAAATCTTGTGACTATATTCTTGTCCATTTGCAGCTTAAGTATTTATCACACAATGTGCTAAGAATAAGGAATTGCACGACATATTACTAATTACTGTTAACATATTATTCCTTTGTTGAAATTACATATCTTCACGAACGACCTTTTTATATATTTTTATATGAACATTTGACCCAACGCTTATAATTTTTTTTTGCTATCATCTGAAAAAGAACATGTATGTATGTAGTTATCCAAAAAGTCATATAACCCAACAATTTGTGAAATTTTTAAAGTGAGAGATTGTGGAAATTTATATAAACGATAACCGTTGCAATTACTTACTCTATTAAGCATGAATATAAATTTTATTAAAATCCATCATTCCCATCTTCTTTAAATTTCTTTATTTACAGATTCATAGAGCTGCGAAATTACTGAATATTGCAACTTAAAGAGACTTAAATAGTCGGGGGTTATTACTGCCCGGCCACTTTCGAGGGAATAAAGGACACACTTTAAATATTCACTAAGGGAGGACGAAAAGCATTTAGGAAGTAACATAAATATTTATTGGGGAAGCCAATATTCAGTGGCATCAAAAGCTCCTTGGTAAATAAGCGACGTAATGATTTCATATCGGTTTGCTTATAAAACTCTTTCTTCTAAATTGCTCAACTTTTTGGAATAACCATCCGACATGTCTTGTGAGATGATTGGCAAACTTAAATTTCTGAATGTTTTCAACCACAAACAATGTTCGATGTAGAATCGGCCGAGTTAGAAAACCAGCCGAAATTTCGCAGTAGTAGAACCTAAGTTAGAAAATAGCAAGTACATCATTACACAAAAAGTTTTGTTAAGTTTCCAAATGAAAAATGATGGGAACACAAGCCTAACACCCAATTATTCTGCTTTCGGCATTCTAAAACAAGAGAGTCCTTTATTTCTTTCCAAAATGACATGGATGACACAGATAAGTGGTAAGCGTCACTTCGGCTGGAAATGAATTTGAAGCACTCAAATGAATAAAAGCTTGGAAAGCGAACTGTTCAGTTAAGTCTAACTCAGAACAATGAATTGTTATGAGCTGAGCTGAGGACGATCGTGAGATGAAATGATCACTCAATGTAAAGGCAGTCGTAGTTTGACAAATTCAACTCAAGTTTTGAAGTTGGAAAGCTAAAAGTAAGACGTCGCCCGACAGGAAAATACATTTGGAAGAAACAAAGGCTATCATGCAAGTTGCTGGTGTTTGAGAGTGACGGGGTGTCTGCTGACAAAGCTGAAATTCTAAATTTCACTTCGGTCCTTTTGAATTTATGATACCAATATTTTGCATGAAGTCACTTTCATAAATTACAAATTTGACAGGGAAGATTATGCGGAATGGTTTGTCGGGCTTGTATTTATAAGCTAACCACGAATTGTAATTCTGCATGCTCAAGGGATGATGGCTCCCTTTTAGTTTTACATATTTGAATTCAATTCTGGCCCTTGTACAGAAAACACAAGGAATCCAACGAAATGTAGATCATGCATGGGGCTCAGATGTTCTTGTGCTCGTACACTTCTGAATTGTAGTAAATTGTAACATTGGCTTGAGGATGAGTGAGAACTAGAAATATGACTCAGGTTGAAAGTTGGGCAATGGTTGATTGAGATAGTAAGGAAAGTAAAATAGTAAAGTTCTGGCAGACTTTCAATACTAATGCAATAAATGGACAGAAAATATTTACATTTCATTAGAATTTCAAATATTTTGTAGAGATTTACAGTTACGGTGTTTTTAATTTGTAGTAACAAAAGTCAACATTTTTAAGTGGTCAATAGACGGGAACTATATACATAGATCAGAAAAAATAGTGTAGTTCGTTTGTGTTCAACAGTGAATTTATTTTTCTGGTCCTCACACCAGAGAGTAAAAGCCTGAGAACGTGACAATACAACAGGCTTTTGTAACGAATTGCACTTGTCCCAAGCTAACATTTCGAAATGGACTAGACAGCTAAGGGTTTACTATATCTCCAACCAATTCCCAACAACCTATTTTACATCGTATTATGGCAACAAATCCTCAATTTATGCGTCCATTCACATCCACCATTTCCCTGCTTTCCCTGTCTACAAATGCCCATCCATTCAACAGAACGAGCCATTGGATTACATTGTTCTGAAAGTAAAATGAGTCTCGAGAGAGAAATTGAAATTCGAAAGTAAAGTGAGTGTCTACAACCAACCAGCTGCACCGCAAATCAGAAAACTATGGAATAACTGTGGACTGAATTCAATTCAGGTGGGATGGGAGAAAGTTTGAACTAAACTGTATAAGATAACAGCATAACTGTGGCTCCTATACTTTATCCAACCTCTAACAGAACTCGGAACTGGCTCTATCTGTATTTTTCCATAATCCATATTTCATAAACACCCAATAATGCTCAAACAACCGGCTCCATTCGCTGAATTTTGATTCTGACTTTTGCTGTCAAGTTTGAATCCAATATCCACATGCGTTTTCTTCTTGACTTTTCATTATTCATGCATTGTTGTTTCAACAATAACTACAGATATCGATAACTACTTTCCTTTCCTTGAATTTTTTCAAAAATAACCTACTCAACTCAAACAAATTCACTGCTACCATTATATTCCATCGGTTAAATACAGAGACCTCAGCCAAAAAGTGAAGTTGGCAAACCCAACACCGAATGTCAGATGCGTTGAGGAGTAAACGAAGGTTTACTTCTTTTCTTCTTGAATTACGTACACACTGCCTGGTCCGTGGGAGTTAAGTCAAGTCATCAACTTCAAGCCGTAAATAATGCGTGCCACGATGGGAAAGGCTTTTATTAAATTCAAGCCAAGATTTGCTACTATCTCAAAGAACAGTACGCGTGGTTGGTTTGAAGAACTAGAAAGAAAGAGATCACAGCAAAACTAGAACTCCAACTCATTCACCTTATTTAAGCTGAATAGTTTTCCCAAGTTTACCAATGCAGAACTCCTCTCATCTTCCTCTTCTTCTCCGTGCTTTCATCGGAGCATGGAGCAGAAATGGAAGGAAATTGTATATTGGATATCTGTATACGCGTAAGTTACGTGGAATGAAGGAGGAAAGCCAAGAAAGAATGTGTGTGGTGTGGTTCCTGGCCAAGAAAAAGAGGTGAACAAGTTTCTTGCCTTCTTCTCATCTTTAGTCGGAGGGAAAGTGCTCCTTGTTGAGTGGAGTTGAAGAAAGTTCCTCCATGAATAAAAAGAGAATAGAAGAACAAGAGATAAAAGTACAAGAGGTGATTGTGGAGTTGGAGCTGGAGAGCTCTGTAATACCGAGTGGTTGGTTGGTTAGTTGGTCGGATGAAAAGAGAAAACTTCATGTCCAAATCCAAAATTATTCTTACAGTTCTTGGCACTTGTTTCAAGAGGTGAAAAAGTTATAGAAATGGTGAATGTAGTGGTTCCAACCCAAGTATTGGAGTAAAGTGGACCAACTGTGGAAAGAGGTTTTGTTCAAGAACCGCACTTTCTCCCGTGTTATTCCCATTTTCTGTCTTTCAATTCCAATATATTTTTTCTATTACCACTTTCCTCTTCAACAAAGTACTTTTACCTGAGAGAAGGAGAGACAGAATGGGTTGTGAAACACCTCTACAAAGAAAGAGTTAGAATCCAATGGCGAATTCTACTTAGCTGGGTTACCCACCTGAATCAAATTGAATTGTGGAGAACAGGTGCTTCAAACTCCAACTATTGCTTGTTTTTTTGCTTTAGTTGGGTGAGGAGGATGAAATAAAAAATATAATAAAAAATTGCCAACTTGTCGCCCAACCAAAGTTCGGTCATATGGAGAAAAAAATATAAGGCGACGGCTTAAGGTTTACAATTAGAGAAGATTTGTATGTCAGCTACATCCATAAATTGAGCAGCTGAAAAAATTTCAACCACCATGCCATTGCAGGTGGAAATAGCAATAAGCTCAACAGAATGCTTCACATGTCTTTAAAATAGATAGAGTTTGTGGATGAGAAAAAACTCAGCAAAATGCTAAAATCCTTGCAGTACAGTTTTTTAGTTTGAATTTTAATTAGCTTTTATCGAGAGACTTTTAAGGTGCAAAAATCATGTCTCCTTTAGTGGATTTATAGCTGAGAAGCCATTTTATTCAGACAGATTGGCACATGCCATAAGCACTCGGAATACTAGTAAGTTTGGTTGGATGTCGAATAAAAATAAAACTCATGGAAAAAGAATATTTTGCAACAAATATACGTTTGATTGGAAAATACTAAAGTTAATAGCAGAGGAAAGATTACGAAATAGAACTTCTTGTCTTTCTCTCCGACGATCTTCAACTATTGAATTCCTCAAGTCAAATAGCAAATTTATAACAAAAGTTTATATAAGTAAATGTCCCGTTGAAAATACTGACTGTCTATTGCACATTGTTGTCTTTGATAACGAAGACGATAAATAGTGAAGAATCAACCGCTTTTCATTCTCACTATTGAAATGTTCACCTGTCTGTCTGCCACCTACTTAACTCCATCTCTTCATCGTCTGCCATTTTCATATTATAGTCATTCATTTGTAGTCTTTTGATGTAATTTGCTCTCCCAATTTATCTGATGCGGTTATTTCATTTCCCATCATCAACTCTTTTCCATCCTTTTCAATTTTATTTCTTTTGCAATTTTTGCTACTCGTGTTTGGTCTTGGTCTGCATTATATTATACTACAGTCTCTTGTTTTGGACAATTTTCCATTTATTCTGGAAACAAGCTTTTGTGGAATAATGAAGATTGCTTTGTGCACTGAAAGGACTGCTAAAATAATTTGCCGTGATGGTTTTGTGTTCTGTTTGATGAGATATTAATGTAATTTGGCTTCCAACTCGTTGCATGTAATCGTGCTTTCACCAGTAAATTTTTGCATTAGTTGAGAACTCTGTGCAGAACCAACAGTAAACCATTT
This sequence comes from Folsomia manolachei, assembly GCA_036491905.1. NCBI lineage: Eukaryota > Metazoa > Arthropoda > Collembola > Entomobryomorpha > Isotomidae > Folsomia > Folsomia manolachei. The sequence continues at coordinate 11,118 of JAAXNX010001060.1, forward strand.
TCAGTTTAGTTTAGTTTTACTTTATCTATTCCACACGTTACTAGAGAGAAAATAGGGAGAAAAGAAATGACTTTTAACAAACAATCTGAAATCCTATTTTCTCAGCTCATTCAATTTCAAATATTTTCAATGGAATTGACATGAGAAGAGAAAAAGAGGAGCAGTGGCAGCTTAATAAGACTGACTGACTCAGATGAGATGAAAATAGGAGAAAGTTGAGGAAATGAAATGGATTGAAACTCATCAGGTTCGTTTTTTGAGATGGAGCTTTTCTGGAATGGAAACTAAATGAAATGAGGAGTATTTCTTTCGCTACAGAAAAAGCCACCTCAAGACCCAGACCAGACGATAAATAACATTCGTATCATTGCACTGGTTGATGCTTTTTCCTAGTGTCACAATGATGGTGGGTACTTCCCAGTCCATTACTATATAACGAGCTAAAGAAAAGATTGAGTTTGGTGAGAATTGTCTAGTTTTCATTTTTCATCTCAATTCCATTCCGTGAATTACGAATTTGATCACTCAATCTAAAGTTTTGCACGGCCCACTTTCTTACTTTGACTCTCAGTTTAACAAACTGGGAAAGGGGAGTCTATATTTTTAACTGGTTTAAAGAAAATGAGTTACTGCATTATAAGTAGGAAGTGAAAATCAGTTGAAAATTTTGCTTAGATTCACGCAATCATTTACGAGATTGAGCAAACTCAGCATTTACACTTCTTTTGTCTGCCTCATTTGGAAAATTAGTACAGGATTGCTTGCCTTTGCAAATTTCATACTGAATTAAGTTGGAGTGGAGTTTCGCATTAAAAATTCATTCAACGAATCATTCACTCTTTTGTTCGAGTGCACTCACCATTTGTTTGCTTAATCAATGTTGATTAAGTATTTCGATTCGCAAATTTACACTTCATTAACTTGCCGTTAATCAACGATTCGCTAAATAAAGCTGAGGGCATTTATTAATTCATGTTTAAACTAACTAGAGTCCCAGTCACTGTTTCACTGTGATTGGCGGTACAAGAATCCGAAATGGCAGTGTATTTGTTTTTTGAAACCTAACTGTTTCATGTTGTGACTGACGACTTTCGTATGTTACGTAAACCGTAAACTTCAAAGTCAAAGTACTTCGAAATTTCTGTGAAACATGTCATTCAAGTAGAAACTACTTATATAACTGTACGGCACGCCGAACACTATTACTAAACTTTGTAGGTATATCAAAATCAATTTTCAAATATAGAATTTGTGATGAGAGCGAGACCTCTTTCACGAGAGTGAATATCGAAAATTAATTTTGAAATATATTGAAACAAAGGAAGTTATAAAAACGTGCTACAAAATTATAATACGTGAAGCTTTGCACACAAATATTGAAAAGGTTGAATGCAAAGGTTTTGGTATTTCATGAATCCGGGATGCGATTGCATAATGTGCCGGGTCGAGGACGAGAACTCTTAGATAAATATTTAATGATATTTATTTGTCACCTTAATGTACCCAAGTGACACCAACATTAGGTGTTAACCATGCACACAAACCCTTGTACACGGACTACGAAGTTATGCGTTAAGGTGGATCTAGCTGAATTTCGTATCTCATAAAGAACTCATTTGATGGAATGTGAATGTCCCAAAATGAAGTTTGTATTCATTTACTCCCTAATTCCCAGGATGTTACATCCATCTGTCTTTTCTAATGCTCCCCTTCCACCTCAGCACCTTAAATAATTAAATAATTATGATGAGGAAGTTGTGTCTGCAAAATATTTATTACATTTTCAAAAAATGTAATTAATTCGCAACCTTGCTCAGAAAGAAGACAAACTCACGGTGAAAACAAATATTAAAAATATCTTCAATTTCCCCCTTGAGAGTAGTTTGCAAGAATTTTTCGTATCCTGCTTTTTTCCTAATTAGGAGAGATTTGGTTCAGCTACTAAAATTAACCAAATGCTGGCAAGAGTAAATGAGGACACTCGTAAGAAGGGTTGCAACTGTTTGCTTAAAAATTCATGCAAACTCACTCCAGGAATTAGAATATCTGTAAATGTGATACTTTCCCAGCTTTTTCTGTTCCACCCTTGTTCCATTTGAATAACGGTGTTTCACAGTATTCTTGGCTGTTGCCTTTTCGCATTAGATGAGGATATCAAATTGAGATGCATAGGTGGTGCTTAAGCCTTACTAAATGAACAAGTTAGGTTGAGGAATGAGATGTGAATCTTGTTATCGTTAGTGAGCACGGATATGCCATCATCATCCCAAGTATGCGTGAAGACGAGTAAAGATCGAACTTTCACTGGAGAGGGATTTATTTTCACGGTTTGAGATTCGTGATAATATGAATCCTTGCTCGTCTCCGATCTTTCCAAACAACTGTGACTTTCCCGTCACGTTTGTTTGGAAATTGAGTTTTCCATCCGCCAGTTTCAGTTAGTTTGCCATCCACACCGCCACCTGATACAGACGGCTGCTAGATTTAACTTTTCCTTCCGCAAAAGTCAGCAGCACACATTTTTTAAACTTTTTTCGCCAAAATACCTCCTATATTTTTAAGTATTGGATAGCGGTGAGTGGTTTCGATAGCTGAAAATTTTCCAGAAAAGTTTTATCTACTCATCGCTGAAATCTAGTATGGCTCAGATATGACCAGAAGTTTTTAAACCTGCCTGTTTTTACTCCTGTACCGCTTTGAAATAATACGATTCTCATTCTTGGCATTTGGAATTAGGTTCGCACCGGAATAAATGAAAAGTTTGGATGTTTTGAATTTGTCCGTGCAGTCATTATACAGCATATATATTCATTTTATATAATATTGTCTAAAATATTTCACTGGGATTGATTGCACTCAATATAAAAAGCTTCCATTCACTGTTTGCCTTTAGGTTGCTTCAAGCTTGACTGCAAACTCAGCATAATCTACTTTACTTCGATTTTTGAACTAATTAAAAGCTTAAAAATGCTATGCATCACATCCTTTCAACTTAATCACCGCATCTTATTTAAGGAAGAGATTTGCATTATTCAAATCCAATACTTAATTCCCACTAAGATTGAAATTGAATATGGCCCAAGTTCAAAAGGATGTATGAGAAAGAGGAAGCTTCTTTGAAGAGAGGTGGTAAGAAAAGACTTCCTTATCTCTGCAACAAATTTTGAGCACGTCTTCAGACTGGTTCGTGTAGTAAGTTGTCTGTCAGAAACTGCTTTGATTTCAAAAGTCAAAAAGTAAAGATTCTTATCCAAATCCTAGAGAAGGTGGGCGACTACCACAGCTTTCTCTATCTGGAGCCCCCTCCTTTATTTGCTCTGAAATTCATTTATTTAACAAAATTATTCACGTGGAAATTGTGCACATATAGTCAGGGATGGAAAGTGAGACGAGACAAGGAAGGCCAGTCAAACAAACCACAAATTCAGACAAGATTTAAAACCCTGCGGTTTTGATTATGCTGCATAACTTATGCCCAACAAGGTATAGGATTATTTTGCAGGCTGGTGAAATTTGATATGCTGACTGCGCAGCCCAGAAATCTAAGTTTGGGTAACTCTACCCAAGTACCCCTTTCTTTGAAATAATATTGAAAATGGCAAAGGATCTGGAACAAGTAACATGAGAAATTTTTGCATGTGATGCATTTTAGAGCGCATTATTATGCAAACTTCTATTTATTCACAGTTAAACGCAATTTAACTGTTTGGTATCTAATGGAATTTTGCACTTGCCTACATTACTTAAAATACTGTATAGACTTCGGCTACGTTGCAGAAATCTAAGTTTATTCGACTTGATGTCATATGAGTTATTTCATGTTTGCTTGATTTCCACAGTTAACTGTTTTTTAAATAAATGCATTCAAAATAATCATTACGTTTGCCTATGACAAGAACCTTTTAGGAAGGGAATAGTTTTTAGGACACACGGAGATCCAGATTATCCAGTCAGTGACACCTGACTAAAATTAGTCATCAAATTTGGTTCGCATAACAAAGGCTATATCGAAATAAATAGACGACAAAAAGTTGCAAAGTCTTTTCACCTCTTTGACGTAAGTAGAAGAATAACTTGGAAAATTACCTTCTTGCGGAGGTGAAAGTTTTGACTTAGATTTGGATTGGTAGACACGGTATGAAGTAGATATCATGCGTTTCTTCTTAAAATTCAAAAAAAGTTTTATAATGTTTCATGAACTTGGGATTGAAGGAAACTGTATAAAAACAGAGTGCTTTCCTAATCGGTGCAACGTGTGGTATTCTCGTCTTGCATAACGGAATTCAGTTCCCATCTTGCGCTGTGATATTCGGAACATTAAAGCAATCGATATAAAAAATTCTCATAACTCCGATGTAATAAGTACAATCATTGATTGTTAAATAACTGAAATTTTGGACATATGTATCTATCTACTCATATTATTATATTAACCTTTATAATTTTGTTTACAGCGACTACCCCCGCGATAGTTGTTGTTTGTTTGGGAGCGACTCTCTTCCTCGTGGGAATTATTGCAGTGACCACATTCTTCTTTCGGCGAAAATCTTCTGTACTGTATCGGAAGAGTGGAGTATATCTAACAAATCGGTCGCCCATTCACTCGGAAGAAATGCCACTCAGAAGTCAAATCATTATTCGACGAAAGTCCGATGCAGCCTCTTGTGGAGCTCCTAAAACCGTGACGCCACACCTGGTAATGAAAAAGAGTCCCAGTCCACCACTTCACTATACGACTGGCTCCTCAAACAACAGTTCACCCATCACCCCACCCACTGAGGAAGTGGGAGGAGGCTCTCGGATAAAAATAAACAGAAATGCAATTGCTATTCACACCAATCCAATCTGTAACACGGCGACATATTGCGAAGTACATGGGAGCACAAAATGTACTCACGGCACAATCAAGACTTCTTCAAATCATTTGGTTAAACGAGAAAATGCGAAATCGCCTCGAACATCCCCACAAATTTCACCATCGACGTCAACTCCAGCTAATTTGAGCTCTCATTCTCAATCTCATAGTGCTGACACGACCTTTGCTCTCAACCAGAAAAATGGAAATTCTAATTGTTCGACTGATTCTCAACCATCTGCGGCTGTGGTTGCTTCTGGTTCAACTCGACCGGATGCGAAACTCTTGACCTTGTCGACGACGACATCTACAACCGGGACGGTCGTTCCACCACCTGTACCACCGAGAGCTTCTGCTCCAAAATCAGATCTGACCACTGTTGGGGATTCTGCGGCTGGAACTTTAACCAACCAACAGGACCAGCAATTACAGGGAGGAGGAGCTAACAATCTGGGAATACTTTTCTTCAGGATTCGGTTAGTTCATTGATTTACTTTGCATGGAAAAGGTTATAAACTTATTTGATCTGCTTCCTCTGCGAAGAAATTGCAAATTTTTGTAAGTTTTTGCATGATAAGATACATCGGCTTTTGTCAATTGGAAGTTTATGGGCATGAGGATATCAGTACTAGGCACGGGTTTGTAAATTATCTTTTGCCCGAGCTAAGAATTCCGGGTATTGTATCAGTTTAACTTCCGTTTGACATATAAGTCCGTTCTAGATCAGTATAAGTTGTTTTTGAACTTGGAATAATATAGATGGACGACCCAGTTTTATAAGAAAACTGTTGAAAGGAAGAGAAAGTTTTGAAAATCGTAAAAATAAAACTTCCACAAACTTAGTTTTTTTGCTATGGACTCATGCTGAGATGTGTACCACTTTGAGGTCTATAATTTATGTTTACATTGTGCATAGTATTATGTGACCGTGCTCTTTACCATTTCACAAATTCAGCAATTTTCCATTTTATTGACAGACTTTTTAGAGCAAGTTAAGTAAATTTTCCAAGCATCAATTTCAAGCTGGATTAAGCAGGATTCGAAGAAAATTACATACAAATCTTCTTTTTCTACTTTTAACAGCCAACTCCGTATCTTTTCCATGCCTGGCCGTGACGTTGTCAGGCAGCAATCCTGATGTAGATTATCCCAGAAAACTCACTGGAGAAGTTCGGATACCATCATTGACCACATAGCCATGTTGAAGGATAAATGCCTTTCACGAGCCAAGTCATGAATTTATTTCCTGTCGATTCCATTAAAACCACTTGATTTCCATCTATTACGTTTCCGTAGTTGGTCCGTTCAATTTCAATCCCATAAGTGAAAGTCTACGGTTTGTGCTACATTCTGAAAGGGCCGTTTCCTTACAGTTCGGCAGAATCCCAAAATCAGATGTAACTCGTAGATATCTATGTATATCCAGTCAAACTGCTTTCCCTAATCCGTAAAGTACAACCAACTTGGAGAGGAAAGAACATTCAATTAATTTAAATAAGAGTCTGAATCTGTGATTTAAATCTGTTGATTCCATTTGGTTTCCTATCCTTAACATTGAATTTATATGCAATGAATTCAATGCACACAATAATCCTTATGATCATAAAATAGCTGTGCATTTAAAGGTTAGCCAGACGTATTCTTAAAACTATTCACTTGAAAAGTGAAAGTAGTTTACCAAAGTTAGTACAGGCGACTTCTGATACAAATATTGTAGGTTGAACACAATAAACGTTTAGTTTGAGCATAAACCATGAGCATTTTTTAAAAAGTTAACTTTAAATCGAAATACCTGTGGATGCAGAACAAGTGTATTTGTATACCTACTAATATTTCATTGTTTGTTTATGTACATGACGTTGATATATTTTCCCTTGTCTTCTTCCGAGATGCCCTTCTTTCCTGTGTCAGTTGCCTTTAAAAAATTCGCTTCTTTCTTTAATAAATCTTATTCAATGTGCCACAAAATTCCAGAAACAACGATTTAGATATTTGTACTTGCATTATATTCTGTTTTAGCATAGGAACTTGAGCCGTGTCGCTAACCCATCATGTGATATATTAGATGGTGGGTTAGTTGGTTAGCATAAATAAACCATTTTGCCTGACACTCTCAGATAAACTCGGATTGAATCCTAAAAGACATTTTATTTCTCAACTTTCTCCATGTTAAATGAAATAAACAAGAAGAATATTTTGGAGAAAATGATAAGCAAATTGCCACATTATACTTAGTGATAAAATAACTATTCATCCTAGACGGGGAATTTTGTGCATTTATTTTATTTTAGCTCTAAGCCATTATATTTCAACTCCTTCCCAGGAAGAGTTTGTTGTAGCTTAGCGAAAGATAAGGTCGTCACTGACACACCACAATGAGAAACTTCTACATCCGAGCTTTGCTTTGCTTTGGGCATTAATTTACCCAAATATGAGACATCTTCCATTTTGCCAACTTTTGGACGTTGAGCTATTTGTCACTGTCCAATGCCTGTTAGGTATGTATATGTTGAGTTGGATTACGTTGCTTGTTACTGTTTCCTTCTTGACAAAAAGTAAAAAAAAGCATGGGTCGTTTGATTCTGTAATCCTGGGTGATATACAATCTATACACATATAATGCAAATGCTCTTGAGAACGAAATTGGTTTTCTTTCTTTCCAGATACAAGGAAGAAAAGTTGGTGGTGTCAGTTATTAGCTGTGCGGATCTTCCTTGTAAAGACACCACTTTGATGACTTGTGACCCATACGTAAAATTGCAACTGTTACCCGATAAGCAACAGAGAGTGAAAACACGCGTCCTCCGACACACAAGACAGCCCACATTTGATGAGGACTTTACTTTCTACGGCGTGCAACCCAATCAACTCACGGTGAGTTGATTCCCTTTTTGTATCTCAGCCTAAAGTCGAATCTTGACAAGTGAGGATAGTCCTTTGACACGTTCTTTAGAATTTTAAAGCAGCAAAACCGCACCGTATTTCATTTTGTGGGCAAACGTAATCTTTGCGAAAATAGACATGTTTAGGGAAAACTATATGAAGAAATAAACCACATATGTATTATGAATTGTTGTAGTTAAATGTAGATTTTTCATTCAAGTCAAAGGAATATATAAGGCCCTGAGGCCTCCAAAATAATGGTCATGTAGTGGTGCTGCTCGAATAAACACAAGCAGAACTGAATAGCTGCCTGAATTGATTTCACTGTTCACAGATTATTATCATAAAAATATTTAAAAGTTGTACTACAATCATTGGAATTGTTTTGTTTCATATCTTTTGTAGGAAATGACATTACATTTCGTAATGCTTAGTTTCGACCGTTATTCACGAGACGATGTAATCGGGGAGGTTTTTTACCCTATGGAAGGACTGGACATTCCTACTACTGAAAACTCGCCCTTGGAAGTTGCTGTGGACATTCTACCCAGAAACTATAAGGTATTACATTTTCTAGTTCTTGTCCCATTATGTCAACCTTAATCTAAAATTTCAGCATGTTTTTCGATATAAACCAAATTCTACATGGCTTATCATTTCACTAAGGGACTTTATTCACCATTTATTCAGGTTTACATAAATTCACCAACTTTTAACCTCTACCTAAAATAAGATGTCTAAAAGTTCATGTAAATGGTTGTCAGCTACTCTTTTAGCCAATGAGGTAAACGCTGGAAATCAAAGAAATGGTAACCTTTGTTTCACATTTGGATTGGTTGTATCCCAGACTTCTGTGGCAAAAGTAAAAAAGCAAATGAAGTTTGACAATGGAGTGCAATACGGAATAAATTGCATTACTTTTAACACATACATATTTATATGGGTCTCTTGAAACTTTGACTTGACATCATTATTCCATTAAGAATTACTTGTAGCATAAAACCAGACTTCTTTCAATTCGCGGTAGTGAAGTGAATGTGTGTATAGAAAATCAAAGTTTATTAATTCCGTTGCAGACCGAAATCCGAAGGCTAATAGCATTTGGTGGCTTGGAATTTTAATTAGGATATATTTCAATTTGGATTACGAAAAGCGAGGCGTCAAGTGTAATTTGCTTCACGACAATTTAATCCATTTTCAGAAAGGATTCACTTTACAGATTTAATTCATCCGTCTACTCATGAGTTTCCTCTTTGCCGTCTTATGGGTCGTGGTTGGGATAAACGATTAATAATGCAACACATCTGCGAAGTTCGCAAGTGCGATCTAACCAACCAACCACTCTCTGTCATACTTTCTCTATCCATCTGCATCTTATAATACAAAAACAACTAACGTGCTTACAGTATCGTTCCTGAAACTATCTTATGTATAGGATTCGAAACATGTTGGACATAAATTTTGAAAGAAAGTCACGCCGAGTTTAGCAAACAAAAGAGAAATTGTCTCTCTTACCGAGGGATTTGCATAATGCGCATTTGAACA
>JAAXNX010001061.1:0-20390 GCA_036491905.1 Folsomia manolachei
TGTGGAGTCTTGTTACTTTTTCAGCTTAATTTTATCAAGCTCATGACTATGACACAGTGGTTGAGTCACATTTATGAGACTTTCTTTAAAAACCATGAACCATGTAAATGTGCGAAAACTATTTTAAAATGAAACTTCCAGAAACAATCAATTAACTAATATTCTAATGTCATGTTTTCCTCCATTTCGATAAATATGTGATAAAGTTAAAAGACTCACCTCCGACTTAAAAATGGATTGAGAATCCAAATCATCACTATTTTCCAGATAGAATCGACTATCCTCCGAGTGTGCACAGGATCCATAAGACGCCGGACTTTGTCCACTTAGCCCTTGTCCCAACTCTGTAAATTTACCTCTTCTCCCTCCTCCTTTATGACATTGGTGATGATTATGAGGAATGTTATTATTATTATTTCCACAATTCGGATATCTTCCAAAATGGTCAACCTCACCCCCACCAGACACTTGGGCCGGATAGTAGCCACTCCCACCACGGTATGAGGCATGAACTTGATTATTTGACCCATTCGGAGGAACAATGCCACTATTTTCCATGTAGCTCGGATTATTTTCACCCCGCATCTCGGAATACTGTTCAAACCGGCATTGTTTCGTAACTAGCATGATTGAAGCACTGTCACGAAATTAGTAATGAGATCAATTACACTTGAATTATGTCTAAAACCAAGACTAGGAAATCTCCAGGACTTTCTCAACCTTAGGTGAAAACAGTCTGAAAATGAGATTGTCGAGGGTTGAACTGGGGTGCATGGGTTTGAAGTGGCATTTTCTTTATGAACCTGAACTTACTGGCTCCACGGACTAACTCTTAATGCGGTAATGGAATCCTTTGCTGGGTGCTGAAACACAGAGACGAGTCCTACGTACGGAAATAGTAAGTTAAGTGTTAAGCGATATGTTCTTTAAAGTCATTTAGTTTGAGGCTGGGATGAGAGTTGTAAAATCTCCGCACATCTTTGTTGCTGATGGGATTATCTTGGGCTTTTTTACACCCTTTGCCCACTTACCCAACCTTGTCTATGGGACAAAAGCTTGAATGAAGGATAATTGTGGGTGACAATGTCTTAATAAAATGGATATGTTTTATATAAAATTACTAGAGAAAATAAGTGCATGAAGGAAATGCACAGAAATAAAAACTTTCTTCAGAGTCTGAGACAGCTAATAATTTGCACACTGATCTGTAACGAGTGAGGAAAGATACATTTTTTAAACGCACATTTTATTGTATTTCAAACAATGATTGATGACATTACCATAAGTTTTGTGGGACTATAAATTTTATGAAAATACAACTGAATTCGTTTCTCCAAGAAGGTAGCTGTTTTGGGTAGTTTATTCATTTAGGGTCGTCTCCAAAGCCCCAGGGATTATCGTCCTCCCCGGGTCGATAGGTGATGTTTCCCTTCAGTAGGTAGAGAATGTATTTAAGTGTGACGTCCTCTGCAATTCAATCAGGAATTTGATGTAATTAGGCAATTAATTGGATGAAATTGTAAAAAAAGAGATTTATTGGAAATTTATCAGAAATGGACGACGCAGATTTAATTTGATATTCTGTCAAAATTTGATATTCCAATAAATTCCAAGTCCTAATTTTAATTCCATAATATTTCATCTGACATATTTCACATTGTTGTATAGCAAAGAAATCTCCAACAAATTAGCGTCTCCTTACCCGCAGTATACTCCATAATCGTGCACGCCAAGCAGAACAACAAGACCAAAACGTATACCAACATAGTGAGGAATTAATTAGGCGAAACTTAATTGAAACTAATTGGGTGACAACAGGTCTGGAATATTTGTGAATTTTATTTTTGCGAGTCTTGCAAAAAAAGTGTGCAAAAACTTTGTGTCTCTACCAGCTAAGCTTCAGGCGCCAGTCAGCGTCACCTGTCAAACGCAGGCCTCAAATATTTTTCGGCTCTCCAAATCAGCGGATTGCCTTCCGTTGCAATTTTTCTAAATTAATTAATAAAGAATTAAAAAGTTATAATTTTCCTGAACATTGTGCAGCCTGTGGATCGGTGGGGAGTGGCTCAGCTGAGCTGTTTTTGAGGCAGTCGACGGGATGGCTGGCTACAATGGAGGGAGTGGGGGTCAATGGTAAGATTGCGGAAATTAGGAATTTTCAAACAATTCTGTTTTAAAATTGGATTTGTTTCAAATAATTTGTTAATAGGCGAACCTTCAGCCAAACCTTCAATGTTGGAGGTGGGGGTGGCGAGGAACGGGTTAGGTCCATGACGGAAGGGATTTTTGGAGGTGGAGGTGGAGGTGGAGGTGGAGGGGTTCCAGGACCACCTTATGTCGCTTATGTGGGAAATCTCCCCCTGGACATGATTCAAGGGGACATTAACCGAATCTTTGTGGGCTTGAAGGTAAATTAGAAGGGTTCACTATGAACTATTCATAACTTTTGGTTGACTTTTTATATAAAAATTAACCCTGTCTGTTTGACTGGTTGCAGACAAAGTCCATTAATCTTGTGCATGACCAGACCACGGGCCGATTTAAGGGACATTGCTATGTCGAGTTTGAAGATGCTGAAGCGATGGAGAGAGCTATGGAGTATAATGGGGTTCTTGTGAACCAGAACAAAATACGAGTGAGTTGTATTTTATTGAGTTGATATTAATGCTTGGTTATTGCTTAAGAATGTCATTCATGACTTGTTTTGTCATAGGTTAATCCAGCCAAGCGGCACAGGCAGGATCGAGGAGATAGGCCAAGACGAAACTTTCTTCCACCATTGGACCAATTGGACGAGCATGAGCATGAGCCGAGGCCTATCAGAAGTCCTCCGAGGCAGATTGTTCAGGTGGTCACCGCATTATGTCCACCCCCATTGATCCCACCACCAGGCTTTGAATATCAACTACCAACATATCATCGTAATCCGTTTGGTACTGAATGGGGCATTGGCAGCGATGGTCAATACTACAAGAAACCTCTGAAGCTGCCCCCTCTGGATTGTGGGAATGGTTTAGGATCAGGCGATGGATGTCAGGGTGGAGGAGGATTATGGGATCGTCAGCCAGATGGAGGAGGATTGTGGGATCGTAACCAAGGAGGAGGTGGATTGTGGGATCGTAACCAAAGAGGAGGAGGAGGATATCGTCATGGAGGTGGATTGTGGGATCGTAACCCAGTAGGACATCGTGATGGAGGTGGAATGTGGGAACGCAAGTCAGATAGAGGTGAACGTGAACGTCCTCAGGATAGGCATGGGGGCCGAGAACAAGTGAGACTTCCACCGCTTAAAGATAAGCCGATGCCACCAGGCAAACCTTCTGATCCTAACATTTGCAAGGGTCCCACTTCTTTCATTCCTAAGATTGATGGTAGTGGTGAAGGTTTTTTTAACCGCGTTTCAAGTGCACGAAGCCCGACAGAAAAAGGCTTCTCTAAAAATTCGGCATCTACCAGTTTGGGTATGTAACAAACTTATGCATGCGCAAGGGTTCGTCTAGGTCTAACCTGTTTTTTCCTATTGTGCAGGACGACCGCGATTAAATTTGCTCCCAAAGACTGTGGACAAATCTACATCCGCCAACATTGATGTACCTCGTAATGCAGCAATTTTTGGTAATGCTCAGCCTCGGGAGGAAAATCTGCAAAAATTCAAAACCGAAGAAGATCGTCGTTAAATATTTCATAATTTAAAAAAAAATTGGAAGTCTTGGTTAAAACCACCACATTTGTCTGAGCTTTGGATATGAAGCGTGTCGAAATTGTCGATAAATAAATCAACAGGATATTTTTGGGGCACAGATTGGAAGACATCATTAATAGTTCGCCTACAGAATTTTTCCTAAGCAAAAATATCTGAAAGTGTAGCTTTTAAGAATATGGGACATTAAATCATTTTGCTAAATTGAATTCCAATCCCACATCCTGACCCCACACAATCTTAATGACCATTAACCGGGCAATACAGATCTTATTAGGGTAGTGGACGCGATACGATAGCAAATGTATAAACGGATCCAACCCATAGTCCAACTGAAAGGAAATGCAGAAAACTGCTACTAGCTGCCCTGCATACATACGACTGAATTAAAACAAATGCATGCATCTTCCATGTATTAATGTAGGACATTCAATTTGCTTCAAATTAGCAATGTCTTACTATTAAGAGACTACCTCATTATTGTGCAGGTAATAAGAGAGACTGGCAACCCTTTGGAGCGTTCCAGTTTAAGATTAGGTCTCGATTGGCTCATTTCCTTAAGCCAACGCCATCATCGGTTGAGACTTATCAAATCCCAGAAAAAATTACTTTTTGGTTGTGGTCCTGATACCAGACAATGTCAGAGCCTTGAGTTTTGAGGTCCATACCAGATCTTGTCTTACAATGGGAGGTTCAGGGAAAGGGTTCAAAAAAGGGAAAAAAGCTCCTGGGTGGTTCTTAGCATGGAATATCCTTCTCCGTGTCCTACTCCCTGCAGAAGCCTTTGGAGCGGGGTCCAACAGAGTGTATCACAATCCACGTCGTCATTATCAAGGTAAAGTCAGAGGTCAGGGTTTCAGAAACAAAAAGCTTATTCTCATATCTTCTCCCCTTAAAAAAGAACCTCAGCCCCACGGATTTCACCACAGTTGGCAAAATGACTTGTACAGATATCAGTTGCCAATTGAGATTTCCACGGCTTTGATGGCATACACAGATCCACTTGTTCCGATACCGCAAAAAAATTCATTCTCTGCTCCTTACTTTCCACGGTAAGAGTCGGCTCAATTTTGAGCTTATTAACGAATGTATTGATTGATTGACTATTCCTCGTCCAGCATGGAGTCAGTTAGTTATCACCGACCAGGATGGGGCGGTGTCCGACGGAGACAGGACATGTTAATCTGTGACGGAAGAAATAATCTTTTGCAAGATCTTGGAGTTTTAGCAATTGCAATGGGAGCTCTGGGGACGGTGATGGGAATATTTTCAGCGTCTTACTACTCCGTTGTGGGGAACACTATCTCAGTTATTAGTGGGGTTGTTAGTTTCTTGTCGGGGATACCGAGTGCGGTCATTACATATTTGGCTGTTTCGGACCGTATCAGGTAATAAGGCAGCAAATTTGTAGACCAGAAAAACAAATTTATCAAGATAATCAAACCTTTTTCAGCTACGCCATCGCCAACGTGCTGAGTGTTTTATCTTTGCTTAATACGGCATATGGATTGTGGAGCGTGGATTTTGGCAATAGAGACATTTTGACGAGCCAGGTAAAAAATCTTGAAACAAATGCATTTTTATCTTTTTTTAAAATTGTATTTCTTTGTGTTTTCTAAATTTTACAGACTGCAAACGTGATTGGAGTACTTTCTCTCATATTGAGCATTATCACGGCATTCCCCGATTTTTTTGACTCAATTATACTCGCCATTACTCAAAAATATCCCGAGAAAAAGAGTGAGGTTCATGGTTTTGTGAGACGTTATGGTTGTATTGAAGGGAGCCCAGCTTTCTACGATATTTTAGAAGATATCCTTCGTCAAATTGCGAAATTATAATTTTAAATTTTAAATCCCAATTTTTTTATTCCATTCAAAAATTGGCTGTTTTCAAATTACTGTTAATTTTTATTTATATTTCAAACTGTATCAGATTTACATAAATTATGCATTCGGATTGATTGCATTCTATTGAGGTCACCTAATTTTGATGTATTCTACCCACTTGCACTTATATAATGGCCAATTTCTTTACATGAATATTCCACTAAAAAATGACTGCCATCAACTTGATGAAGGATTCTGCAAAAAAAACTCGCCCATTTTCTGGCAGCTCGTCAGGTCATGAATTTAATGTCGGTCCGTTTCATTGTTTTTGATCAAGATGTTAATTTTAACCGTGCACCTTCATACATATTTCCTTAATTAAATCCGTCTCAATAAAACAATCCACAAACAAAATTATAATTCATTCAAAAAATTTACGACACATGTCACTCACCCTTATTCCGCTTTAGTAAAGTGACTCATCCATGAATCCATGTTCAAGAAGTAAGAATTGCACCCTTGCTAATTTCCTGGGTTGTATTTTCGCAAAGGTGTTATCCTAAGTGGTACGTTTTAAGTGTGAGGGAAAAAAACCCTGTTAAGAAGTTATCATGGAGGAGGTTCACACTACCGTGCCTCTTTATCGACGGATTCTCGCGTATTGGAAACATTTTATTGGGATTTTAACCCCAATCGTACTTCTTCCTCTGCCTTTAATATATGAATCCAAGGTATGGAAAAAATGGTTTGTTTTATGATTAAATCATAATGATTTGATTCGTGATTTTACTCAGTATCATGTTTTTTTTGTGATTGAAATCGATAATGAATAGACTGCAGCATGTGCATATTGTGTCCTTATTTTGGCAATTTTTTGGATGACCGAAGCCATCCCAATTCCAATCACTGCTCTTCTTCCCGTCGTTTTATATCCGCTGTTTGGCATTGCGGATACGGGTAATTGTCCAGTTTTGCATATTTGCAAATACATAAAATTGGCAAACTCTTTTCCGCCTTTCAGACGAAATTGCTCGAGAATATCTCAAGGATTCGATAATGGTTTTTGTGGGAGGACTTCTCGTAGCGTTGGCCTTTGAATATTGCCAACTTCACAAGAGGATTGCTCTTCGGGTCATGCTTTTTACGGGGGCGAGTTTAAGAATGCAAGTGGAAATTTAGTATTGGAAATTTGGCTGTGAAAATAATTTAGCCATTTTTCCTCAGGCTAATGCTTGGGACTATGATTACCACGGCGTTTTTATCAATGTATGAGGATTACGTATGACTTTATTATTTGGTTGTCGAAATTAAATATATTTTAAAACTTAGTTATTTTGTACAGGTGGATGTTCAATACGGGTAGAATTCATTTATTTTTGTGAAGTTACCTGGTTTGTAAATACTTAAAGAATTGTTGTACCAAATGTCAGCCACAACTGCAATGATGGTCCCAATTATTCAATCCATCAATGACGAATTGCAAAAGGTTTGCAGTTAAAAACTCTTGATTTCTTTTTTACATAATTTGTTAAATATTACAGAGCTTGGAAGAAGTTCATACGACTCCTACCCCAAATGCTGAAGGATGTGAATCTCCAACCACACCCAATTCCGATATAAACAGTCCCAAAGTTTCTGCTCGTGCCATGGAAAAAAGAAAGAATTCCGTTGGGGACACCAAACGAATTGCTGTCAACAGGTTGTTTGCAACTGTTGTAATTGTCTGGATAAGTATTTGTTTAAATTTGGCTTGATTTTTTAACCTAAATCATAGTGCTGAAACTTCCAATAACCGAGACAGCCCTGTCGTCCTTGCGGATGCAGATGCAAAGAAGATAGAAGTCCAAAAATGTATTCGAAGCATGCGGACTATGTTTCTGCTTTCCACGTGCTATTCGTCTAATATCGGTGGTACTGGTATGTAACATACAACAAGAAATTGGTTGCCATACTCGTCTGATAAGAAGCTTATCATTTCGATACTTATTTGGTCGTTTCTGTAACTTTTGTGCTTGATTTGAAGGCGTCGTAACCGGAAGTGGGACAAATCTTGTTGCTTTAGAATTTCTTGGGGAGTAAGTTTCCTTATAATTTTAAAATAATCATGTAATTAAAAGTCATTGTAAAACTTAACGATCATTGTCCAGTCTGGACCCTGCACATCACGGCGATTATGCCTCATTGACCTTCGCAACATGGGCAGCATTTAATTTCCTCCCTATGGTTCTAAATATTGTGGTGGCATGGATTTACCTGCAGCTCGTTTATTTGGGGTATCCCAGTGACCTAAAATTTTGGTGGAGTAAGGAACGAAGGGAGGAAGCACTTGCCGGAAGGATATTTCATCCTCAGCTAGAATCAAAAATAAAGATAATGTTGGCAAAAAAGTACGCGGATTTGGGTGGTGTGACCTTACATGAGGTGAGATTCGTGGAAAGAAATTACAATAAAGATACTCATAGATGACTATTTACTTGGTCCAGGTGGCTGTCGCTATTTGCTTCATAATCGCTGTGACAAGCTGGGTCCTTCATGACCCAAGATTTATTCCTGGATGGAGCGAATTTTTTAGGGGTGGGCCCAAAGTATCGATTTCCACAGCCACCCTCTTTATTGGAGTTCTTTTCTTTATTGTTCCCAGAAATCCGGAGTTTTATAGAGCTTGTGCTACTGGGGGTAGGAAACATCGTATTTAACAATTACATAGATTAAACAATTTCCGCAAAACAAATTAAAATGAAGACTACAAATAGCATGGGTACTTACTTTCCAGATTTCAAAAACGCAGAGATGAAGCCACTCTTAGAATGGGAATTTGTTCAAAAAAGATTTCCTTGGGGCGTTATCCTTTTGTTGGGTAAGACAAGGTATTGGCAAAACAAGTAAATTACTTTACAAACCGGTGTCTTTAATAGGTGGAGGTTATGCGTTATCCAAAGGGGCAAAAGCGGCTGGATTAAATGAATTAATTGGACAATCCTTAAAGTCATTAAGCCACTTATCCCCATCCTTACTGCAGTTAAGTTGTATGACCATTATTGGCTTTGTAACGGAGGTGACGTCTAATACAGGTTATCATTCTTACATACAAAAATGTTTTTACTTTGTAACAATTGCTGGAAACTTTTGTCTTTTTTGTAGCAACGGCTTCCATTGTTGTTCCAATATTGCTAGAACTGAGTAAAGGGTTAAACATTCATCCCTTGTATTTGACCCTTCCAGCGACAGTGACCTGTTCTTATGCCTTCATGCTTCCGGTTGCGACTCCACCAAATGCAATTGTGTACAGTGCAGGAAACATGAAGGTGACGGATATGATTAAAACCGGACTTTTTATGAATATTGCTTGCATCTTGATTCTCTATGTTTGTACGAATTTGTATGGAAATTTGTTTTTCCATTTTACTGACTACAACTACATCCCTTAAGTGGAGGTTTTGAAATTGAAATGTATTAAAGATTTATTCAAAATTTTATTAAATTAGATATGTGAGTGTTACACAGATAAGCCAACCCACCAATTAAAACTAGTCTGATACTTTTTGCTAAATGACTTTAAAAGTATAAAATTTTCTTGTAAAGAATTGTTTAAAACGACAAGTTCATGGTATTGTATCCCATTTGGCATCTGTGTAAAAACAGACACAATCACAATCTGGTGGTAGTTCGTCTTGGCGTGGTTCGCACTCCCATCTGCAGCCGGGTTCCTAAAATTTGACAAGAAATTATTTTATTCGAATGACAAAAATAATTACTCGGTTGTTTTTCGCAAATTTTGTAGTGCACATCTTAGAAATACGCAACTTGCCTTCACACAAGACGCTCTGTATTCTGTCTCACTTTGAATGCTCGTAGTAATGGAGGAATGTTCAACGATTCTGTGTCCTAATCCGTCATTATCATCCCGTGGATCCAACATTATTTCAACGACAGCTTCTGAGCACAAATGTCAAAATTAATGTAATTCTCGAAATCACACAAAGCGTCATAAATTACAAACATTTTGTTGACATGCCAGTTTGAGGCAAATTGCGACTTTTTTTAGTGAACCTACCTGGTTTCATTTTATGGTAATAATTTTCCGTGCGTGGGTAGTAAAAATGATCGGGAGGAGAAAGGTGGGGTTGCCACCCAGAAAATAGAACGGTTCTCCTTTGTCGCCCCATCACTGGCCCACAGGAACCCAACACTGTCGCCAAAATTACCATTGCAACCACCATCTCCTGCAAATAGTAATATGCGGTTTGACTCAGAAACATCCAATCGTGCCTTAAAGGAAATACTGAACTATTGATCAAACTGTGTGAAGTCTGACTTACCCAGAAGCACCACATTTTTACAAAGTTCTTAGCCTGAGCCATGGTCTGACGAAGTGTGAGTATAATTTTTTAGCGAGAACCAACTTGACAAATAAAGTAATTCACAAAATTTTCCAAATTTATGAAGATATAGTGCACACAATTAGACTGCTTCCTTCCTATTTCCCGTATACTTTGCAGTACTGAAGCTTTCCCAACACTGTCATCTATTTCTGGAGAGTGAACCCTTTTTATACCGTGGTTTCATTGGATTGGTAAGAGACACAAAGTTGAAGATGAGTACAGCAAAGCTAGGATATTTGTACATTAAAGAGAATCTAACATCTTCTTCCTGAATCCTCTTCCAGCAGAGGAAAGAAGGGAACAGAAGGTGAGGATTCAAAACCCAGAGTAAGGCCACCGGCAAGGCACTAACCTCTGAATCTGATTTGAAAACCAAACCAAATTCCGTCAAACAAGTCATCTTCATCCCATTTACACTTCATCCAATCCAATTAGACTGTGTACTGGACGCTAAGCAAATGGTAAGATGAGGCAGTTTGAGAAGATAATTTTATGTTACTGCTCATTACATAGTCCTTAATGCCTCTGACTGAAGACAGGTAAAATATTTGTAAATGCATTCCTTTCTACGGGACTGGCTTTAATTACCAATTCAATTTGTGATCCTGCTAAATTTGTAAAGACAAATCTGACAAGACAATTCCAAACAATTAGTTTGACAGCGGTGCAATTGTTCTGTCCATTTAATGGATGGAAGTTCCATCATAGAACCCCGGCCACGTGCTTAGGACCAATAAAATTGTATACATACAGATTTAAATCTAAAGTGCAACATTTTAAAGTTGAGAGGTGTATCCTCCCATAAAAACTTAGAAACTTTTCCATCAGCCAACCTTATTTTCATTCAATGATCATGATGAGCAATAAAATCTTGAGTCAAGTAACATACGAAAGTTGCATATTTCCAGACTCTGTCTTTTGCATCACATATTTCAAAGTTTTGCTCATTTTCTTGAAGAGCTTCTCTTAAAATGAGTTGGAAACGTGTTCCGAGGTAAAAAAGGAGGATGAACATTCACTTTTTTCCAGATTTTATGTTCATTCCTTCCTTTTTTACCATGGATTTATTGGAAAGGGAATTTGAGCTTTGCACCAATATTTAGATTTTTGATCCCAAAGAGGAGATTGAACTTTTCCTAATTTAAACCCAAACAAACTTGGACTTATGCTAAAAGCCTTTCCACCATTTATTTATTTATTTGTCTGTCTTTAATGTAAGCAAACAGTTGTAACTTGAAAGCACTCAATTATTACGTACCTGCCCATGCCTTGCCTTTTATGCAGTGTCTGAGTTTATCTAGGAAATCAGGAAAAGTTAACAAAACATGAGTTCCTCGACTAGACGAGCAGGCTACTCCCCCGATAACCTGGATAACTCTTAACATACTTTTTTGTACATAATTATGTAAATAGTCTGCTTATATTCATTCGCATAATATATCACAAGGTAAGGAATGGTTTGGAATGACTTCAGAAACCAATAGGTTATGCTTCGGCCATGTGGTGTGGAAAAAGTCAAATTTATTAATTAAACGAATGCAAAAGTTATCAGGATCAGTTCATAATTTTTGTTGGTTATCGGCTTATTATTAAGGTTGCATGTGTAGAACAAATTGTTCTGAACAATGGATACTTTTCCGAATGACACACCTAAATCATTACATTTTGGCTGGAATTGATTGTTGTTTCTTACAGAAAAGACCACCATTGAAGCCACATGCTTTATTTAGCTGTACAGATTGAGTACAATTTTAAAATGGAAGCAATCCACGGCGTGGGTGTAAAAAGAAGCCGTTGTCACCCCAAATGGAGACAAATTGGGTCTTGCGAGTCAGTTAATTTCCGGAATTCGACACGTTGTTGGGATCCCGAAGTTCCACCGGAAGTAGGAGAAACACTGGATGAAATTGTAGCAACACTTATTTCTTCAACCTTATCCCCCTCCAGTTTCGGTGGTTAGTCTTCCATAATGTCAAACAAACAGGAACCCAACTAATTCGATGGCCATAAAATAAATCTGCGTCACTAACTTTTTTTCCAGAAATTGTAAAACATTTGAATTATTTATTTTTGGTCCGTCTCCGAAATTACGTGTTACTTCAAGTAGTAGTAGTTACTTGAAGTAGTCTACTTCCGTTTTTTTAACCCAACTAACTTTTATGCAGGGGAAAAGATTTTAACCGCAATGAACTGGGCGACGATGCGGATTCAGTTATTGACATTTTTACCACAACTCTATCCTCTTCTTGGTTGTGGTAAAATGGGGGACAAACTCGTAAGGATTGGGATGGATGACTCGGAAACGGAAATGCATCAATTCCTGCGAGATCTGGAGATTTTGACGGTGAGTTTCTTACTAGAGATGGTTTTATAAAATAAAGTTAGACACCCTGATATTTGTAAATATCTGACTAAAATGGAATAAGAGCCACAAGCCACATTCTTATATAATTGATATTGATTTCATCCCATCAGGCAGGAGTGTGTATGTGATCATGAAATAGAAGAATAAATCCATGACTTTAAACCTTCACGAATAAAGCATATTTACGCAGGGCTGTCTGTCAAGCTGACAATGGAAGAATTAGGTAATTGCCTCCAGGCAGGCAGACAAGTACAAGGAAAGTTAGTAGAGCTAGATGTCCCATGATTGCCCTATTATGTAAAGTGTGCATGTTTCCAATCTGTAAATAAGGAATTGAATTCCGTCTCATTCTCACTTTGACAACTTAGGATTGGCCATACTCCAAAAAAAGATGGGATTCCGAATTTGCTGGAAGGGTTCTCCCAACTGTTGAACTTGACGAGCGAGACCACGACAAGGATGAAAAAGATCAGGGAGGAATGTCACGTCAATCCAAATCCTACAAAAAATTGTGGCTTATTCTTAAACGAGACAAATTCCAACGACAATTTCTTCGGGAACTTCTTGCAACGGGTCGAGCTACTATTGTGGCAAATGCAATGGCAATCTCTGCAGCTGGGAGTTGGGGTGGCGTTGACGTTGATGGTGATGTTGTGACTGACACCAGGATTGACTCTAACGGTGGTGAAGATGTTGTAGTTCCTTGTGGAGGAAAGATTTCTGTCGTAAAATTACTTAGGTTGGGATTGAAATCGAGATATGCATCCCATCTGAGGAAGTCAATGAGGGACAGGGATGTTCAGGCGACGATATGTTTGTTAAGCATTATCGCCAACACGGATACCGTAGAAGAGGTGGCTGGACATGAATTTAAAGAGTCTGGACCAGATGATGAGAACAAAGAGGAAGCGTTTGGGGAAGGAAACAAAGATGTTCTAGAAAATAACACCGATCCTACCTCTAACAACGTTAATTTTGAATGGCACTATGTTCCCGATGATGTAACGTCGCCGCATGATCAAATCTCAGAACTGGAGAATTACAAATTAGTATTGAGCAGAGCATTCCAGTTTTTACAAAAGAGGCCAGAAATGTTGATAAACCTTTGCAAAATAATGAACAACACTGGTATCAAAGTGCCAGATCCTGTGACCACAACTTTAAGACCACAGTCTTTAAATGAGTTTTTAAAAGAAGTTAAACGACTCCGTAATTTTGTGATGAAACACTTGAGATTACTTGAAATTAAAGAAATCCATTCCAATTCTAATCAAGATGCGGAAGGTGAATGGCTAACACCAGCATCACTTTATGGGAAAGTCAAATTCTCAAACCGAATACAAGAATTGGAGAAGGCTTTATCCACAAAAAAATCCAATTGGAACAATATTTCTACAGAAAAGGACCTGGAAATCAAAATGTTACAGGAAAAGTTGCTACACACAAAAGAAGAGGCTGAACAAAAAGTACTGGAAATGGTGTATGTAACATTCACAGCTTTTATGCAACTTTAAAAATTATGCTAACATAATTTCCTTGAAAACTTTTAAAGAAAGCGTTTTGAGACGGAAAACATGATTCAAGCCAAAGCTCATAAAATCCGGTTGGGAAAGTTCGAAAAACATGCGGATACCATGGAAGAAAGATTATTTCAAGCTGTCCTTACTCTGGATGGGGGTTACCGCGGCCTCCGATCTTATCGGTATTTCAAAAATTTAGATGCAGAATTTTACTCCTGAGTTATTTGATGAGAATGACACTTCGTATTTCAGAAAAAATAAAGAAGCAGAATTGCAAAGGGCCATTTCCGACTATAATCGAGCCCTTGCAAAACAGCATCAAGATTATAAAGAGTTGTTTAAGCAGGTCAAGGCCAATGATAAGGAGATGAAACGATTGGACACGGTTCAATTGAGCATGCAAGATACCTATGAAGAGATGAAAACTACAAAACGACTCAGGGAACTATTGCAAAATCTGCAAATGGCTGAGAGCGTCAAGGAGAATTGGGCTGCAAGAAGGATTCAGGTATGAAAATTTTGATCTCTTATTAAAACATTATTCAAAGGACATTTTGTAGTATTTAAGTTCCCCATAAATTGACTCTAAATTTGCTACAGACTGCGTGGAAACGGTACAAGGCTCGAAAGCTGAGGAAACGACGTATAAAGAAGCCACGGAAAAAGAGGAAAGAAGAAAAAAGCAGTTCTGGTGGAATTGGGGGAATGTTGTTTGGATTAGTTTCCCAACCAAAAACAGTGGCAGAACGAAGGAAGCCTACTAAAATGCCGAAACCATAAATATACTTTGTTGCATGACGCCTTTTCTTAAATTGTTGTATTCAAAATAAAACCAAGCATTTTTATCAGTATTGAGCCGGAATGACAAAGGCAGATATTATTGTTTGCTTGTTTCGAAGCATTTTTACAGACATGATTATATTCTTGGAAGCGGTACCTTTCAGACGACTGAGAATGTGGCCAAAGGACGCCACGCCAAGCCTCGCCGCACCACACCACTAACCATTTGAAGTTCTTTCCACTCCAGAAAACATTCATTCGCTGACCCTTGCCCAGAGCAGTCGATATTTTGTTACTCCTCAAGAAAATGGAAAATTCTTCTATCTTTGGACCAACTTCGGTTCAACCCGAATCTCAAACTGCTGAGAAAACGGAAGCTGAGAACCATTTATCCATTTTCCGCCCAGTTCTTCAAGGCCCAATTCCAACCACGGCTGAACCTGAAGCTTCATTTTCGAGAAGAACAGGGCCAGATGAACTTCCCTGGAAAACTTTCCCGGAAGAGACTGCCTACCCGGAAGAGAAATATGACGATTTCAAACTCCGATTCAACATGTCACTCTGTCAAAGAGCTAAACTAAGCTTTGGAGAAATTTACAAGTGTGCGGATGACTTACGCCAAGCAGGGAATCGCAAGTTTCGATATGAAAAGTATTTTGAAGCAGTGGAAAGGTAAATTTAAATTTAATCAAATTCCACACAAAATAGTAGCTTACAATCTGGGCTTTATTCTCTATTTTCCAGATATGAAAAAGCCAACAATCTTCTGGATGAGGCTATTATCGTCAATAAAAAAGAAGAAACCAAGGCTCGAGCGGAACTTCAATTCAAACTTTTTACAAACATCGCAATTTGCCAACTCCGATTGGATGACCCGTCCCAAGCTGTGGCTGCTTGCAAAGCTGCACTGGCTCCGGGAATGCCAGATCCAAAAAATGGCAAGGTCTATTATAGGTAAAGAATTTTAACATTTAATTTCACCTTGCAAATGAGCTACTATCTAAAATTTGCCATATCATGTAGATATGCGACAGCAAGTCTTCAGCTCCGGAAATATGATGACGCCACCAAATACATTGAACTTGCGCTGATGTTTGATCCAAGCGATTTCAATATGCTCAACTTTCAAAAAAAGGTAAAACAATATTTCTATAAAATTTGGAAACTACACCAACTCCGAGATAGATGGCTTAAATTGTTTTATAAAAATTACAGATTTTGATGGAAAAGGAGGAAGAGCAATACGCGTTAAGTAAGCTGTACAAGAAAATGGCACGAGGTTAAAGTTAAGATGTGTAAAGGACGCGACGCTTCGAATTGGAATAATATTTGTTACTTATTGGAAAATGGTTTTGAGAATTTTTGTTTTGGAAAAAGTTTTATATTATGTGAGATTTACTCCTCTCCGTATCTGAATAAATGTTACTTGTTGATTTGTTACTGAAAAAACCAGTGTTTTTATCCATTCCTTCACACCATATCAAATATTTACAATACTGAAGTAACAGTTAATTAGAGTTAGTTAGAAAAAACGTTGCAAACACATCATTAAAAAAGGAGGGACGCTGTAGAATTACTGGGGTATTCATAATTATCATAATTAAATATAAAATTCCCATAAGAAATGTTGAAAAGTAGGAGAACTATAACGCATGAAATATTTAGGAATGCTCCGGATTTGACCATCTCTAAAATTTTCATGTTGCCGGCAGCAAAAACCTGGAAATTTTAGGAAAAAAACATTAATAATTGAATCAATATAAATTAATCAATATCGAATTACAATGGCATTTGGTGGAGTGGCAACCGGAAGCATGAAGGCATAAGAACATGTCACCGTTGCAGGTAGTGTCAAGTAAAGTGGGTGAATATTCAGTCTTTCTGACTATAATCCAAAAAACAGTTAGAATTTCATATTTTGAAACTTTTTTTAAAAAAACGAAGATTTCTTACAAGCTGGATAAGAATGGGGATGAGCACATTGGCACAGGCAGTATTTGAAGCCACTTCCGTAATAGATGCCGTCATAAGCATCACAATAAATAAGGATGAGGACTTGATTCAAATTCTTGAGACTGTTCAAATGATCTCCCATCCAACCAGAGAGTCCAGACACATCGGATGCATCACTGATGGCGAAACCACCACCTGGGGCATTATCAAAAAGTAATTGATATTTCAAAGTAATCTCGTCAACGATAAAAATGTGAAGTCAAGTCCTAAATTTTAAGAGGTAATTGATTTGCCTCACCCATCAATAAAACCACGCCCCATGGTAGATTACTTTGAACAAACTTCCAATCCAGTAAGGCTTCAACTTTACCTTTTCCTGGGAATAAGAGAATATGACGATAAAAATTTGACATCATATTTTGCAACAAGAATAAGGAAGCCGTCATAATATGACGGTCATAAATGACTATTATATTTTACCATGAAGGAGAAAGTTGTAATCTCTGGGTACCACAAAGAGAAGGAAAACAACTAACATGGCAGCAGTTGAGTCGCCAATATCCGCCCCGGGTAGGGCGTCTGCCCACCCATCCATAAATCGAGGCTGGCGAAAAAGCCATAACAAAACGACGAAAATGAACAGGATAAGAACAGCAATTTCATGAAAAGACATTGGACCTAGGCCACGGTATTTTTCGAGAAGAAGCTTTTCCACACTTTTTCTATTCCCAAGACTTAAACTTTTGCTCTTTTTACTGCCAGGAAGTCCAAAATAGACAAGGACCAAGTATACCCAGGCAATTATGATGTTGACTATCATTGGTGGGACGTTGTATGCCATCCAGGTTGCAAATCTGTAAAAAATGTGTGAGACAAAAATTATAGTGTAAATTTTCAGATGTTAAAATCTTTATTCTTACGTCAAATCCGTGTAGCGTCCATTTTGACTAATGTCGATCCTGAAAAAGTTACTCCAAATTATAAGGATTCTATTATAAACGTATTATCACAGTTAGCACAACATATTTTGGGACAAATACACATTTTACACGGCATAGCATTTTAACAAAAAATATAAATATTCATTTAGAAATAAAGCAATATATACAAAGTCATTTACTGAGACAAATTCAAATCATGATCCAATTTTTCAAGTTATTAAATTAATCATTGTTTAACTTACTGTTTAAGCTTATCGAGCAATACAAGGTTAGGAGGCGTTCCCGTGACCGTACCCGTTCCACCCAAATTGGAAGAATAACAAATTGCTAGCAATAACATTCCGGTGAGCTTTTTTCTATTGCTATTTGCATGAGTAAAGGAATAGCAAGCAATAAAGAGTTAGTCGATTGTTATAACCACCACCAAGAAGACATTATTTAGTTTAAGTCACCAAATTAGTGCTTAATTAATTAGTTAACTAATTTCATTGCATAAAATTATAATGCCAATTGGTCCATAAAAATCATTCCACCTTGCCAATAAAGAATCTAACTACTTGAAATTGCAGCTGCACTACATGCCATGCAACATTGTGTTACATAATCAACTCCAAAAACCATTCGAAGCAGGAATTAACTAATTTAATTGCAAAAATGCTTGCCGACACACTCAAACGCCAAGTTGCAATGGTTCTTTAAGCACTCAATTATAATTTACAACCGATACCATCACCGAAAGAAAAAAAAACTCTGACAAAACGTGTCCCGACGGAGATTGTTTTGTTCTTACGTAGCTATTTTAGCCTTTAAGATGAGATTTGGTGAGGATCCCGTAATACTCCCTGTTCCACCAAGATTGCTGGAATATGCCACCGCCATCAAGATCGCACGCGACCAGTAACTACACCCATTACGACGGACAAAGACATACAAACATTAATGATGAGAATTAGTCACAACACATTATACAAACATATTTAATGCCACTAAAATTACGTAACTTTGTGCAAGCAGGTAAATTTTAATGTGCATTACTGCATAACTACGGATAATTCATGGACATTTAGTGGCCGCCCTCCAGTTCTAACTAAAACTGGAATAAATATCAAACAATACTTCAAACTACGCATCTGCAACACTTTTCTAGGAATTACTGCCCAAAATTACTTAATGAGCTGGATGCCTACACATTGAGCATAAAATGAGTAAATCCTGCAAAAACCTTATATTCTTCATGAGAGCCGGAAATTTTTTAGGATGCGGATTTGGTGCAAATGAGGTTGACGTGTATTTGTACAAAGGGATCGAAGAGTGGGAGGTGTAAGGCCACATTGTTCCTCCAATATTCGCAGCAGCCATAACTCCGAAAAGGAAAGCTTTGATCAATTCCTGAGAAACGTCTTCAGACTTTTTACCCGATTTTCCCGAATCTTGTACTTTTTTAAGTGAAATTCTTCTTCTTGGAATGAGAATATTTTTTAATGAATTTTTGAAAATTAAATACTCCGTGTCTAAAATGTTTAGGTGACTGGACTACAATTTCTAATATGTACCAAGTTGGTACTACCAACTACTTGCTAAATTTCTAAATTTTCTAAAATAAGGCCAACTCACGAGTTATTGTCCTCCGAGTCATCCGTCGTAATTGTGGCAGTACTGCTGGCCAATTGAAGGCTGGAATCGAAATTCTTATTTGTACTGTTAACAGGATCCTGTGGAATGCCTAGGCCACTGGAGATGGACATGGTGATATCACTTTGAGATTTTAGTTGTTCATTTTCCGAATAAGCTTTGAGATTCGAAGACTTTATCGCCCCGTAGGAAGGGGAAGTTTCTTCCTCGTCTTTTGGTTCCTGCAAAGAGATTATTAAAATATTACTGTTTTATCCAGCTTTTTGATTTTAGGGTGAAATTTATTTTACCACTCTGCTAGTTTGAACAATTTGCATCACAATTGGCACCATCATGGCTGTCGTGGCTGTGTTTGAAATCCACCTTTAAGTACAGTTAGTTGAAATTTTAATGTGTAAATCAATCGCAGTTTTATGGCATAAGATTGAACTTACATGGATAAAAACGCCGTTGTGAACATAATTCCTAGCATCAACCTGTCAATGACAATGTTTGAATAAGATTTTTATGCAAAATTTAAGGTGGGTTCAATTCCAAAGTTTTACAGAAAAGAGATATTGGCAAACATGAAAAGTGAAGATAGCTATGTAATTCTATTCTTTATATTTCAAATTGCGCCCAATTAATGTTTCCAATCTTAGTTGCATTTTATACATTCTTCAGGTCTCTATCTATCCTTCCTTAGTACGCGACAAGGTATTTAAACTTTGACCCGACATGTGCCGTATATGTATGTTTAGATGATTGTACATGCGCCATGTACGCATGAGGCCATTCAATTCACTCAGGATGAATTGGATAAAGTTAATATAGTAGTTAATACGGCTTCAGATTAGGACTCTTAAAAGCAGACACAAAAAAAGTAAATTCCGACCGTCATTATAAAATTAAATTATAAATTCATTGGTTTCGATTTGACACTGCCCATTGAATTATTAAACAGAACTCAATTCAAAGTCAGGAAGCAACACATTCCACACATTCTCACGTACTGGTGCAACTTATTGTTGTGTGAAATTTTGTTCAACCAGTTACATTAGCAGGAAGGTCTAGCGAGGATGACCTGCAAAAAAATTGGCATATGAATGAATCCGTAATGTAAATAACCTTCTCTACAGATTCTGTAATTCAAA
Source organism: Folsomia manolachei (assembly GCA_036491905.1). Taxonomy (NCBI): domain Eukaryota; kingdom Metazoa; phylum Arthropoda; class Collembola; order Entomobryomorpha; family Isotomidae; genus Folsomia; species Folsomia manolachei. The sequence goes on from JAAXNX010001061.1 coordinate 20,236, forward strand.
AGTGAACTAATCAATATCAACACGCTGCCAATATTGTGCTGGATATTTCACAAATCACGCCGGAGTCCACATAATTGCACAAGCTCAGGGATTTATACACGTTCACGACAATACTTGCAATTGTAGGTTTTTTTTTGCAAAAATTATAATTGAAT